>WOGR01006172.1:0-13262 GCA_015342045.1 Leptinotarsa lineolata | reverse complement strand
AATGAGCCTCGTCGCTGAACACAATTTTTCGATAAAAATGTGGATCTTCCTCCAACTTTTCCAGCGCCCATTCACCAAATGTTAGACGTTGTGGGAGGTCATGTGGCTTCAATTCTTGCACCAGCTGTATCCTATAAGATTTTACACCTAAATTCTTTCGCAAAATTATCCACGTAGTGGAGTAACAGAGGCCCAATTGTTGCCAACGGCGGCGAATCGACATTTCACGGTCATCATGGACACTGGCGGATAGAGCCGCAATACGTATGCGTACGTGTGCGAGTTGGTGGTTTAATGTCCAATAATGTGAACTGGGTTCGAAATTTAGTCACGAGCTTCCGAATAGCTCCTTCAGTAGGCCGATGAAACTGCCCATAAATTGGATAATAAAATTCAATAATTTGCAAGCGTTGTTTATTCGTAAGTCGAGTCATGGTTAAATTATAGACCAAACTGAACAAGTTTGACAATGACAATGACAGTGTTGCCAAAAAGATACCAGCAAAAAAATTACTCATTACAATCAATCAACATATTTTCTACGATGACATTCTGATAGGCTATATACAAAATTATTTTTGTTTCTGGGTTTTATCAGTTTTTGAAAAAGAAATTTTTAATCACTTTTCATTCGGCCGTAATTTCGAAAGTGCAGATTTCTCGCATATTTTCGATGGAAATAGTAGGAATATTAAATAGGTAGAAAAATTATTGGACTTGCAGGTAGTCACAGACTAAGTTTGATGTAGTTATAATTCGAATGAAACTATGTTTCAGTGGGGAAGTTGAAGATTTGAGATATTCTTCTTATCATATCAATTTTTTGAAATATTCAATTTGAAGTGAGTAACACTGTTTTAAGTGAAAGGGTTATATTTTTAGGAGAGGTTAATTTTTGGGAAAGAAAGTTTTTAGCTTTCTACTTCTCCATCTTGATACAAAAAAAGGAAATCTTCCAAAGAAAGGAAGGAAACAATCAATTGCTTTTTCTTTCAGTTTGTGTCTGAGAGTTAATTATTTGCATGATCTCCACATCTTTCTATAGAAATACTTTTTAAAATCAATTACTCCCTTCCTTTCTCTGGAAGATTCCCTCATTTTTTTGTATTAAGAGAAAGAAGTAGAAAGCCAAAAACTTTTCCAAAAAGTGACTGTGTTTGTTTCTTTTTGTTTTCGATAGGTACTACTGTCTATTCTTGAAAATATTCTTGTTTCTTATTTTGTACATACATCGTGCATTGTACCACATATTCAAAAACTAGTCAAACAACATGTAAACCAATTTAACAACACTAAATTGAAAAATTTCTACAAACGATTTTACAAAATTGCAACACGCATTTCACATTAAACTTTTACAAGCATATTCGATAATATATATTATTGTATCACATTGATTTTTATTGATATTTCTACTGTCTGCAATTAAGTGCAATTAAGTTCATTTAGCTTCAGCAACGACTTTTTGCTCCATTTTCCACCTCAATCCTTGGTGTCCTCTTTATGGAATCATCCTCTCAAACAATTTTTTTTTATTCACAATACATTTTCCATACAATATCGCGGATCTATTTAATTTTCTGTATATTCCTAGTTTGAGTTTCTCTAAATTATTTTTCTCTTCATCGCTATTTATCAGTTTCATTTGCCATTTTTTCTCCATGTCAAAATTTTAATGAATATAGAAAATTACTAGAATGACTCCACTAAGACGCGTGGAAATTTAGCTTCTCCCATTTTCCTAGCTCGTAAGATATAAAACTGTCAATATAAACCCAGGCATGGCATCATTTCTTGTGTATTTATTTGTGATGTCTTTGGGCTCAGTGCCAACAAAATTCCAACAGTCATTGTATTGTTTTATTTTCGACGTGGTATGCTGGATACACAAACACAAAGTTTAATTTAGTTTTCTCTCCATCTGCTACATGAAACAACAAGTTTTGTTTCAGACATATCATCCCACCTCAATTCTAGTCTAGAATTCGCTATGTGAATCATTCAATCAGTCTGGTAACCCTGTTGCGACAATTTTTAAAGAAACAGCGTTTTGACAGAAACTCCAGGAGTCTTATATACAGAGTAGAGTCAAGAAATTAGGCGATGTTTACGTAGATACTCCATTGAGTGACCTTTTTCCTGTGTTATTTTGCCAAACAGCATCAATAATCACAGTTGGCCTTGAAGTGGGGTTTCTTTTACTCTGGGGGTGTATGCCACTTCTTCTTAGAGGTGTGGAATGTTCCGGTGAAAAAGAGTCAAGGAATAGATAGATTGATTGATTCTAAGTAACTTTCATTCTATTGTGTAGGGGTGTTACGATATTTTATTCCCATTCTCTTAAGTTTCAGTTGAATGCTTGCGTTTTCAGTACAGAATGAGGAACTGTTGGATTTGTTAGACATCTGCTAATCTTACATTTTGCGTAATATTTATTGAAATTTCTTTTGTTGAGTCAAGTCGAATGCAATAGATAATCTTCAAAAGATTGAGGAGCCAAAACCTCCTTTCAAAAATTAATCTCTCCCAAAAATATAACCCTTTCAAGTTAAATAATCTTCAACATTTGAAGGAATAAGAACCGCTTCATAGACTACCGTTTTGGAAATGGCTACATATCAAAATGTATTTATGATATTTCTCGAGTACTTACCAAGTTTGGATTTTCCAGATTCAGCAACGAGCAGAGATTGAGACTCCTCCAGTTCGTAACCGGAACATCGAGCATACCCTTCGAGGGCTTCGCAGCCTTGAGAGGCTCGATAGGTCCCCGTAAATTTTGCATCGAAAAGTGGGGCAAGCCCAACAGTCTTCCAAGGGCGCACACTTGCTTCAATAGGTTAGATCTACCACCCTACCCTACTAGTGGGGTTTTATATGAGAAGCTACTACTTGCCGTCGAAGAAACCAATACGTTTGGCATCGAGTAAATGGTACTTAACGGCAGTACTTTTTGATTTATTTCTTTGGAAATCTTATTATTATTAGTGGGTTGTTTCCGAATGAGTTAATATTTAAGTTGTTTGGAAAGATTAGGTTCCTGCGCTTTGTTGAGCCAGTATTCAGATGATGGAGTTTCGACTATATTTACTTACCAAATAATAATTTTAATTACCTGTACAGTTTTGTTTGGAGCCATTTAGGTTAAGTTTGTAAAAAGTTAATTTATTTGTGAATAACATGTTTTCTGTTATAAATCAGTCATAATATTTATACATTTATTAATGGATGTCTGCGTGCAGGGTATTCTGTTGATGGTCAATGTAAATCGGGTCTGGTGTATCAGCCGATTATGTATATCCCAATAATATATTTTCGCTGAATAAATTTTAAATTATTTCTTGTATTAGGTCAGATTTTGATATTGTTGTATTAATTTATTTCATGTTTAGTTTTAATAAGTTACCAATGATTATTCTGTTTAAGTAGTATAGCATGTTCAAGATAATAATGTTGTGATTTTTTTAATTCTAGTCAGTAAATAATATATATTCGGTTACATGCACAAATGCCGTTTTTGTTGTGGAAATATTAAGATCACGGCTATTTTGGTGATTTTTGCATATATGGTTTGTAACATTCCAGAAAATAAAAACATTTGTTATGTGGGACAGTCTTTATTTTGAACCATTTACTCTCCCTTCTTTCACCTTAAAGCAATTCTCGCATATTCATTAGGAGTAAAAAAACACTTGATTTTTTTGTGAAAAAAGTTTAAGGTGGTCATTCAATGCAAAACAATTGTATTCAATACAAGACTCGAAAGCAGCGTGACGTCACACCTGATCCGATCCAAAAAGATCGTTTTGGTTGCCCAAAGTGATGTATCGTCAGATTCAGACATCAGCATTGATATATTAAAGTTTCGTGATTCTTGTGAAATACGAAGATTTCAGTAAAATAAGGATTTGAAAACATTATACGTGAACATTACAGAACTTTCAAAAAATCAATGTGGATGAAATTATTGGAGTGTAATCATATTTCTTACTTTATTGAAGGGACAACCACTACTTAATCATTATTCATTGACCATGTAATCAGATGAACTTTGGTATCTGCTACACCTTACAAAACATAAATTATCGGTGAGAATATGAGATATTTTGCTGTTAGTGTTATACTTATGATAGCCTTTATTACACATTGATGACTGAAAATTCTGGTGTTGCAACCATCCCATCATTCATTATATAAAAGAACTGATCAATATACTATATAGAAAAGGGGTAGTCATAAAATTTATATGGGTCCCTTCTCACGTAGGTATAATATAAAACGAAAAGTCTCTCTGATTATCTAAAGAAGCCACTATCAGTCCTTTAAACAGAGTACAGAAAACTATGTTGTTCATACAGATATGTAGATACAGATATATAGTTGCGGAATTGGCGCGGTGGTGGTGCGTCCGACTCACGATCGGAAAGTCGTGGGTTCGATCCCAACCTCGACCAGATATTTTTATCGAGAGAATTTATCTAGTTGAAGCTGGGATGATTCTGCAACCGTGTTAAAAATCATCCGGTAAAAGGTAAGACCTCGTTAGTCCTTAGCTCGCACAAGTTTCGACTTCTGAGGGTAGTCGTTCGAGATGGGGAATTGGAAAAAAACAAACATTTTATACTATAAGAACATATGCTTGCACGGTCAGTCTTATGATTAGAAAAAAAATCCGGAATTTTATGAGGTAGTAGAAGGGAACTTATAGTACTAAACATTTATCTGCTGCTGTGGAAGGTATTTTCAGTAACAGAATATTTTATGCATTTTATTTTCTTTGGTCTTCGAAAACGTTTTAGTTATGGACTTCAGTTCCGAACTTACTAAGATGACAATCAGTGCAATGAGAGCTTAATCATGTAAACACCACACACTGAACGTACCAAACATCAAACGAACAAAACATGTAGTTTGACATCTGACAGCTCTTCGACATCTGAGGTTAGAATTTGATTTTATTTTGGGTCCACTTTTGAATAACGTTAAAAACAATATGTCTTCGAAAAACACACATTTCACCGAAGAAGATTTAGAAAAGTTCGATTGGTTAACACTGAGGAAAGACATGGATGCTGCCCTTCCTGTAGAAACATTTACGGAGAAGTTCATAAGAAAGTTTAAGGAGAACCCATTCGTTCCCATTGGTGAGCTATTCCAGGCTATGAATAAATAATTTCAAATAGATGTTTTGAGCGTGAATACATTAAATTTCTTTGGCAGGATGTGCTGCAACCACAGCAGCTCTCTGTTATGGTGTATGGTGTCTTGGATCTGGCAAGAGGAAGATGTCGCAGTATATGATGAGAACAAGAATTGTTGCACAAGGCTTCACTATACTGGCTATGGTGGCTGGTGTCACTATAACTGCAAAGAAAAACCTCAAAAACTAATTCAGTTTCGACAATGTATATAGCTACTGTATATAATTTTAGAAAGGTTGTTATTATTCAGTTCCAATATTACAATTGATATTATATTAGTATCCCTTCAGTTGGTGCATATAACAACCGTATTTTATTGAATTATCAGATTGTTATCCTTACTGAAGCAGGTATGAGAGATCAAATTGAAAATTTTGAGCTTTCTTTATTTCAGTGTCACTTTTTCTGAAATTGAAACCTAAACATGAAAACTATGGAAAACTGAGGGGAGATTATAACATTTCAAGACAAAATGGATGTTGATAATGAAAGATTTAGAAATGTGTACTGTGGAGAAAGTCTCATACAGACGAAGGCAGATTTACATGTATTTTAAGGTTCTTAAGTCTTATAACTTTATATAATCTGAAAAATAGAATATATATTAATGGAGGATTGGTTCAAAATAGACGGCAAACAAAAGTTACTGCAAAATATGAACTTTGTGAAAAATACATGTCCTGAAAATTCAAGTGGGCCAACATTTTTGTCACAACTAAGAGTGATTTAACTTCTCATAACTTATGACTTGAAACTGGTGCATGAGTCCATCCTTTGAAAAATATTTTTTCCAAATATTGGTTTTTATTCAAATCATTTTGGTTTGAAAAATTAGATGTACTGACGACTGTCAAATGCCTAGGAGACAAAATTTATAAATAATAATGAATACATAATTGATTTTTATATAGTTCTACAGCCACTAAACTACTTCTAACTTTCAGTTAGATATAATTCAAATATTTATTTTTATTATTTGTGTGGTTTTCCTTTTCTCAGTGGAAATGTCTCCTGAAATCTATGAGTGAAGTTTTTACAAATTACGTTCAATGGGATTATATTATATATCAAATACTTAACAAATTTCAGAGAAGAAAAATTGTAACATTCATTGATGACATTTACTAACTTTAGATTTATTTTATAGAACATTGTTTTTTAAGTTGGTTACTATATTTATTTGTCAGTTAGCACGTCAATTATTCCACCGAATAGCTTTTGGATTACCTCTATGAACAATCTGTAAGTAAAACTCAGAAATCACCAGCGACATATGGCAACTGATCCTAATGACAATCTTATAGTGATAGAGTAATTAAATAAAAAAAAAACAATATGCCGTGCGTCCACAAGCGCTCACAACGATCAAAATGCTCCTTCAGCCGTTCCACATAACGAACGCGGTTGTTGTGGTCGAGGCGAAAACGTCACTCATGACGTCATTACTTTCGCTCACGGCAAGCTCACAACAATCGAACAATCCATCTCGGAGGTGGGTCGAAGTGGACGACGACAATATTTCAGCGCATTTTTTAAAATATGACATGTTATCTGTCATTCGTAATTCATATCTAATTTCCTAACTTATTCCATCATTCAATCTCATAATAATCAATGAAATAAATACTTACACATAATGAAGAACATTTAAGAGTCACATAAATTTAGAGTATAATCAAAATGTACAATTAGACATGACATTTTTAAAATTTACAGTGCAATATGTGATGGAAAATCTTGTACCTGAAATGACTTTTGAATTCATCATTTGAATAACGATGAAATACACCCCCATAATCAATAATACGTGGCCTAAGTTTTTGGTTTTCATGATTATAATTTTGTAAAGTTGCATTCCACTCTCCATCTTAACTATATGAACTAGTTTCTGGAGCATTATTGCGACGTATCAACAAATATCCAATTGCCGTAAAAGACATTTTGATTACATTCAAATCAATTTTTTTCAAGAAAAAATTGAGTTATACTTATTCTTTAATATAAATGAAGTTATTTTGCCAATATTGAAATTTATTGTTGAGGCTTACGTAACCTTATTAAAACTTCCACTTCATTTTTTCAAATTCGCCATTTGTAATGTTCACATGAACGCCCAAAACGCTCCAAAATCCATTCCACTTTAGTTAACGACAGTAACGCTCGCAAGCAAGTGGGACGGGAAAACTGCGGTCTTGAGCGCTTAGTGGAATGCCCCCTAACAACAGATCTGCATTATCGACAGTTTGCCGAGCTAATCGAGCACTTTAGATTTTAATTATTTTCATTTACAGAGGGAAGATTCTCAAGCAAGTTGTAGTTGAATCTCCGAACGCTAGATGTCGGGCCAAACCCAAGGTACACAATTTTTACTAAATGTACTTTTACCGTCCTCGGTTGGCTATCTTGTCAGTTCAGTTTGTTGTATGAAACTCATGAGAGGTAGAGCATAGCAAGCTGCGTTCGGCGCTGTGTCGGCTTGATTGTGTTCTGTTTTTATGTTTTCTTTAATATCTTGTTGCCCCGTGTCCTGTCGATTGAAAGTGCGTGTGTAAATTGTTGAATATGTAAAAAAGTGTCCAAGTTCGTTGATCTGCAAATTCGCTGGACAGTGATTCTTACTGAAATCGAACGTTAAAATTTGAATACGACTGTTCAACATAACCTTTAACAGACAGCTGTTTGGGATCGGTGTTGGCCAGGTAAATGCAGACGGCATTTGTTCCCTAGAGTTGAACTGTCGAGTTTGATCGTTTGTGACATTTTAAAATCAGTGCCTGAGAAATTTCGGAAAAATGTTGGAATTTACGACTTCTAGAGATGGTCTTCTGCAGATCGAAGACGATGTATTGTGTTCTGTTGTCCAGAGAGAGTCCATTTCAAGCGTGTATGATGTGGATAAAACACCACTTGGCAGGTATGATATTTCCCTTGAAAAACCAGTGAATTTTATCTCATCCTCTGATAAGATAAATTACTTAACCCTAGCCTGGATACAAATTTTCATTAAGCTGTTTTGATAAAATAATGAAACATTTCAACATTTAGATTTGAGGTAGATAAGGAAATGAATACATCTGTACTAATGTACTAATGATGAATGTTATTTGCTTTGAATGTAAAAGGTATTTTGTGAGAGATTATGAGGATAAATAATGCGAAACATGCAAAATTTTACGTGAGTCATACCATCGGTAATCATTCAAAATAGAAACACAGTAGAATGAAATGAGTCAGGCCTACCTATTATGAAGAAATATCGACAATTTAATTAGTTAATTCAAATTGAATTGCCCACAGGCAGTTTGCATTTTAATTGAAAGCAAAAGTATAAGAAATCTTATATCTAAAGGCTATAGATCTCCACCAGTGAGTTTCTAGGAGTTTTTCCATTCAAGAGTATAAATCTAACTCTATTCTTTAATATATTACAATTCCAGTTATAAAATATATCACAGAGCTCCAGCTATCAGACCATTTGTTAATAATCCCTTCCATAATTCCCTCCTTATTATTGTTTTGAAATACCACATCAGTCTTATGAGTCTTCCCCTCAACAATGGATTTTGAAACTCTCATCATAAAACTGAATAAAATCCCTTATTAAGCTATTTAATTCTCAGAACAGATTGATCTAGAGTTTATAAATGGTTTCCAAGTATGTTATAGATATTACTCCATTCATGCAATTATTCACGTACTTAAATTCTTTTTCTATCTTTGATGAAAAATCAGCTTTTTTATATTTCGAGATATTTTTAATTGGTTCTTTTGTTTTACATTAAGCAGAACAATTTTGATGCGGCTGGTAAGATGAGATTGTAATCATAAGGTAGATTTATATATTTTCTTCAATGGATTAAAACCAGTCACAAATATCACTTGTGGTTGGGGAACACTTAATATAAGTGTGTTTATTGGAAACTTGATGAAAGTGATTTTTATTATCTCGACAAGTGTACCTACTGATTGTGGCGAGATTGGGTACTAGGCCTACAACAATTTATCTGTAAATGAACACAATCGTAAATGTGACCTTTGCTATATGGGGAATATGTAGGGTGATCAAAATTGATCTGCATTGTTCTGTTATCTCACTAAAAGTAAGAACTCATTATGATTGTTCAATTTTTTTTGAAATACAATAGAATTGAGAGGATCTTGAAACGTGTTTTGCCATTATCTAAAAATTTTTTCAAAAAACCTAAATGAATCTTTGCAAGAAGCGGGGCAAGATGAAATTCAATTGCATTTCAATTCATAAGTATTCAGTTCATTTAAATACCACATGCAATGCTTGCATGGGTTTTAATAAAAGGGAGTTTGATACAATAAAATAAATAAAAAAACATTCTTCTGGTCTCTTTTTGAGATATCAAAGTAACCTGTTTCAGATTGAAGAAGCAAATAAAAAGAATCGCTTGTATAAAAATTCAAGTCCTGTTAGACTGCCAGAATAATTTTAGAATTTAAAATTCATTTTTAGCCTGAGCTTAGGCCATAGTTTTTATTTTAATGTTGTAGCCTATTTTCGAGTAAGAACTGACATACTTATTTACTGATGATATTGTTGAGAACAAAGAGAATAAAGAAGTGAATCACAATTTTCTTTAGTTCAACATGTATTTATATTCACCGGGGCATGATGAAAAAGTTATTTGCTTAAGTTATCGTCGAAAATTTCGTCCGCAATGCTTTTATCATTCTTTAAAAAAAATTTATAACTGTCAACTACGGTTGAAGGTACCATAGGTTGCCTTTTATGTTTCGGGATTTGGCAACTCTAGTGTTGCAATCGGGCAACTGACAGCTCTTCAGTTTACAGTAACTTGAAAGATTCATTTCGCCCAAAAATGGAATTAAATCGTGAACATTTTCATGCGATTATTTTTAACAATTTTCGACGTGGATTAACTCAGCAATAGTGCATGGAGGAATTTAATTCAATTTTTGGCGATGAAGCTCCATCAAGGACCAGTGTTTTTCGATGGTATGATGAATACAATCCTGGTCGTAGTTCACTCCAAGACGAATTTCGTGAAGGTTGTCCAAAATAAGTTGTTGTTCCGAAAACCATTGATGGTGTGCGCGAACTGATATTGCAAGATCGTCATGTGACCTATCGTGAGATTGAGACAACCTTAGGAATTAGTGGGACCAGCATACATTCAATATTGCATAAACATTTGACTGACAAAAAAATTTGTTCGCGTTGGATCCCACACAATGTGTCAATCGCTCAAAAAAGGCTCGTGTCGATTGGTCGAAGGAAATGCTCAAAAAATACGATCGCAGTGCTTCGAAACACGTCTATGACATCGTGACAATTGATGAATCGAAAGTCCATAAAACAGCTAAGCTCTTCCTGAATCCAGATTGATATTATTAGTATTTCTTCACCTAACTATTTGCCTCTATTTACAATATTTGACAGTAACACTAATATTCTGATTGGGCGTAGATCGTTGAAACTTTTTGGGTCGGATACCTTGGGTAATACGATAATATATGACATTTTCTATGCTGACGGGAAAACATCGGAAATAATCATTCAGAAAAAGTGTTTAAAATGGTAATATATATGGACAACATGTGGGACGAATTGAGTATGTACACCATCTGCTCCTGTTGCACTGATTTTTTTAGAAAAGTTTCAGATTTTTTGTTTCATCGGTGATAGATTCGAATTCGATAGATACCGAATAATTTTCTCTGAATTATATTAGATTTCCATGTTTCATGTTGTTGAAAATGTAGAATTATTATAATTATCATTAATAACGATTGTTTTCAAAAATTTTGTAAATTTCAATAAATCGTTGATAATTTTCTGCTCAACTTAACAAGGATAGTATTTCATTCGTTATTCCATTCGAAAAAATTTTTGGATTCAATCTATATAGGTTCGGTTTGGTTTTATTTCGTTCTAAGTGATGATATGCTCAAGACCGGTAACTTTTTTCTCAGAAGTCACCCTTATCTGGTTGGATCTTCAGATTCGTATATTCTCCCACCATTACATGGTGCAACATGATTGTGTCAAGACATATTAGTGTCCATTTCAACACCCAACAAACTTATCGAAGCAGAAAGCGAAATTGTCTGTCCTGACATTATTATATCCGGTTCAGAGACATTAATCTTTTTGGAGAAAACCGATGCCTGGGTTTTTGTGGCATCGAATTGAACCTGAGTACATCTTATCCGATTCGAAATCACCTCTAGATCCTCATTGAAATATGCAACCTCCTGCTGCCGGTGAAGATGTGCATCCGCAACCGATTTCCTGGTATCCAAATAGAATGACGAGACAAGTGTGCTGTCGTCATCAAAGCAATATATTGGATTCTTCATTTTTTCCAATAAGTCGTTGATGTACAATAAAAAGAGGGTTGGAGATAATATGGATCCCTAGGGAACACCAGCGTTGATGGTAAAATTATTTGGGAGATATCCATCGACGGCCACTTGCAGGGAACGTTCTTTCAGGAAACTTGAGAGCCATACACAAAAATGATCCGACAAGCCATAGCATCGAAATTAGGCGAGCAAACACTCATGCCACACACGGTCAAGATATTCAAAGAATTTTTGAATGTCTCCACGAAAACTCTAGTAACTATTATTGGAATTATCCACAGTATGTAGATCTTATTGTTTGAATATCGAAAAAAATAGTAATCGAAATGAATTCTTCACGATAATGGTGTTGTGTGAAAAATTTTTCAAAAAGATTGATCTTATATATTTATGTTTGTCTTTATATCCAATAATAGATTTTTCGTATCATTTGAAAACCTCTGTACCGAAAAATATTCAAACAGAAGCCCAACTCTGTTACAAACGAAATTGAATTTTTAAAGGTCATTTAAAATAAAACTTTTTTTTTGATAACCCTCTTCAATCCCTCCTTAACTATTTTCGAATACAAATTCGATTTTGATGAAAAACATCTGCAGCAAAACGAGAACGAAGTAACCGCATTTATCGTTCGTAGTCGACGCTAATCCGTATGTAATTATCCTTTACTTTGTTTTACACATCGTTAGTTGTATTCTCATAATAATAAATTTGGTTCGCGTCCACGTTCTCAGATTCGCTTAATCTCTGCGTTTATAATTGGTATATGTATTTTGTTCATTTGCGGAATTAATACCCCGCTCGGATGTTATTACTTGTTACTAAAATAATCCGTAAAAAATTGGATGGACTCGTTTTTATTTTTATTCAGCTTTATTGAGATTTCCCGATGAAGCACAGGATGAACCTATTACGAGAACAGAATTAGGGAGGATACGATGGTCCGGCCTCAGTCCAATTCCAATTAGGGTGGTATGCACAGTGGATTCACACGAATTGAAATGAATTTTGTAGTCTCGATAACTTAGCAAATATATATTTGCGCCATTAAAAAATTTTTCTCAATGTATGGCGGGTTTGTAACTGTTTAATTTAACCTTACGCTTATTACCAAAAATGCATATAGGGAGTGAATGAAACGTGAAAAAGTTTTTTTATCTGAATCCGAAATCTAAATCTACTTAAAATTAAAGAAAATCGCGACTTATTCTAAGAAATTGTCTTAAGTTCTTTCCGAACTGTTTAGAGTAAATTTATGAACGCACTTCTTAAAGTCTTTGTCCTCAGGTTCTGTGCACAGTCGTTGTATAGTGAATGTTAATTCCTGAAATATTTCAATTTTTCTTCAGTTGGCCAAAATGTATTTTATGTGAAAATCTTTTCCCATTTATATTTGCAAATATAATGTGTTGAAATAGCTTGGTGATGCTGTGAAGATCAAGAGGTTTCGTTTTTCGGCTGGAATACCATAAATGCAGGAACCCTAAGTGGTTTATTTATTGGATCCCAAATATCTCAAGTAAGTATTATTTGTAGACCTTTCTAATACTTAATATTTTGCTATTTGTTCAATAAATGAAAGTTTTTTATAATTATCTAGAAATAACGGGAGCAAATTTAAATACGTGTCGTTCCTTTCGACGCTACAAGCTGAATCCTGTTGTTGATCAAAAAGCTGAACATCAGTTATTCTGCTTAGCTACC
>WOGR01006171.1:0-13262 GCA_015342045.1 Leptinotarsa lineolata | reverse complement strand
AGAAGTTTTTGAAACTTCTTGCCATCCAGGTGTTCAATGTTTGTTTGGCAAATCCTAAAGCAATGCCAATGACAGGTTCTGGTCCGATGAAGCTATTTGCAGCATCATCCTTTGCAAGGAAGTCAGCAGCCTCGTTGCCTTCCAGGTCAGTGTGGCCAGGAATCCAGACCAGAGACAATTTATTGAGTACTCTGATTGAGGATTCTCGGTTTTGGCAATAATAGCGTTACTTGAATCACTTGAAAAAAATGATTAGTTTGATTTCTTCACTCTCTTTGGTCCTCTTCATTTTGATTGCAATAGTCGTTGTTTCGGACACGTTCCACATTATCAAGTTTCTAAATTATGAAAAGCCAGGCCTGAAAGCCTGTTGTCCTGTTCCGGTCTAAACAATTACGATGTTAATTTTGTGGTTTTCTGTGTTAACAAAATAGCAGTATAATAAATTGTATTCGAGCTCGTGACGAAAATGGGTCAAAAAAATATTTGCGATATCTCATAATCCAATATTATTTATCATAGAAGAATATGGATATACATTTACTTACAAGGTCTGGTAGTAAAGTACCTGGCGCCGACACGAAGTACAAAATTTAATTTTCTTAGAGAATATTTATTCATTTATTCATCAATTTTATTTTGTCTCCTTCAAAGTAATTCCTCCCATGTTTAATACACTTGTGCCAGCATTTTTTTACAATCTTCGAAGCAGTTGATATGCACTTTTTGGTATATCTTGAGCTCTCTCAGCGATTCGATTTTCATCTCTTCAATCGTTGCAAAACGCCGTTCTTTCACGGGTCTCTTCAATTTTGGAAATAGGAAAAAGTGGCCAAGGTAGATCACGATTATTGACAAAATGGTTTAGACTTTCGCGGCTAAGGTTTTCAGTGTCACTGTTTTCCGAGTTTGAAAGCCGTGGATTTTTGGAATTTCTTCCTGACGTTTCGCTGGCGCGAGTGGCCAGCCTCTACAGAGGTTTAACCATCACGGCTTGCTGTCCGATGACTAACTTTTAGGCTTCGTAAAGCGTATTTATGCCTTGTCAGGTAATCAGTTGTATTTGTACCTGTATTTGTACTTGTACTTGTACCTGGAACATTAACAATCTTGGTACCTGTTGTCATTCTGTTCGTTATTCTCGAATTCCCTAAAATGGGGTTCCATATTCGATTGAGGTTCACCGCTTCTTCTTTTCTGTTGAAATTCTCAGTGTGTGTGTGTGTGTTTGTAGCTACGTTACGTGGATGACACCTTCGTCATCTGGAAACGTGGAAGAGACGCCCTGAACCGTTTCCTAAACCAGTTGAACGCCCAACACCCTAGCATAAAATTCACCATGGAGATTGAACAGGACCAACGGAGAGCTTTCCGAGATGTACTAATAGAACGATATATACCTCTGAAGAAGATAGCCACTCGCGCCAGCGAAACGTCAGGAAAAAATTCCAAAAATCTACGGCTTTCAAACTCGGAAAACAGTGACACTAGATTACGGTATTGTCTTTGGCGAAGAAATCGTGAACGAGCGGAGACGAGTGCACAGGTGCATTATCGTGACGCAAAAGACATGAATTGTTTTTCCACAATACCGGCATCGTATTGCTTCTCGCATTACTTAAAGATAATACTCCTAATATAATAATGAACAGTGAGAAAAACCTCAACATTTGATCGGATTTGGCGTGCTTCTTTTAGTCTTGGCTCTCCTTCAGTAGTATGATTGTATGTGGAGCAACCGTCTCGGACGATGGCTTGCAAAAATGTGGAGAAATCGACAAAGTTTAATACATTGATAAACTCGAGTGGAGAGAACGTCAGGCAACGACAAGTAGAACTCAAGAAACATAACATTCTATTTGTAGCCGCTAGTGCCGGAAAAGATGTATCAAAAATGTTGAATTTGCAGACCGGAGATTCAACTAGGATCATCTCATTTTTGAAACCTAATGCAAGTACCTATATATTATTACAAAGAGCGCTGGAAAATTCCACATTTTTTTTCTAAGAATGACTAAGTCATTATATGGCTTCAAAAAATTATAGTTCCATAAAAGAAACCCTTGCCCTGAACAGACGCAGCTAACCAAGTATGAGAGCCGCCGTTTTGAGGTACGACGGTATTATCTCAAGATTAAAAAGTACTAAGGGCATGATCAGAACAAATACTTCACCAGAGTCTGTGGAGTTTCAATACTATATCTCGATACGACATCCGTTTTCCTCCTCTCTTCGAACAATATTTGCTCTACATGGAGCGGAAAACTACATGAATAATATCTTCCTACTTTGATGATCAAGAAGGACTACATATAACTGAAACAGGAGTTTTCTGGTAAGCTACTGTACCTGAAGTTCCGACCCATTCAGAGTGCGAGCCAGCATTATCAACCAGTGACCAACCACACCTCGGCCATTGGCCGAAGGCTGAGCTCGTCGAGCCCTGTCCCTGGAGCTACCAGCACATTCGGAAAGGTGCGCCAGCATTTTTACCCAATAACCTTTTACACACCGTCGAGTGAGTGAATGACAGTCTTCTGCATTTGTTCGGCCAAGATTTCTGTCTCCGTGCGGCAAGCCGGCATGATCTTAAGAGAGTGGGGAAGAGGGCATCTACTATCTACGTGGAAGTGAACATATTTAATAATGGCAAATTATTCATTTCAGTTTGATCGTTCATGAGATATTGAGGGTGGACAGAATTGATGAAATTCAAGAACTTAGTCAATTGTCTGATTTCTGCCAGAATAGGACTAAGTGGGTTTCCCATTATGAGACCTTTGCTAGATGAGTGAAAAGTTTCATTGAATTGGAAGTAATTCTGTGGCAAACAAATCGTGAGTCTAATATTTTCTGTTTCACTACAGGACTGATAGACCTTTCGTCCAATAGATTCTCTACAAGAGTAATCGTTTTACTCGGACAACTCTATACATTTTTGGACTTGACGATAACAAAAGTGAACAATAAACATTATTTTTCAATTTATCGTAAACCAGCACATATAGATATCATTCATAATTCGTCCACCTACCTATATCAGCACAAAGTAGCAGCATTCAACAGTATGATCCACTTACTGTTACATTTTCTCTTGTCAGATGCGAATTTCAATATGTGGGTCATATCCGATGTTTTATATAGGTCAAACTGGAAGAATGTTCAAAGCCCGCATAAAGGAACACAGAAAATAAACTCCACACATGCCAATCACGCTTGAGAAATCTATCGTATATTGAAACTATTCACTATATTGTAAACTATTCAAAATGAATTGTTACTTGAATACGTTATAGTGGCTAATTAAAAAACCAAAAATCCGAAAGTTATTTCCAGTTTTAATTATATTGAACAGAGAGGTGGCATAATGGAGATTCAATTAAAATAATTTGAAACGTTGCAAACTGTGGAAAATACGATCGGTTGAATAAAACAAATTGAAATTTGAAACGAAATGAGATTCAGTTCGAATTATCAATTCGGTATTGAAAAGTCTCCGTAGAGAAAGTAGGCATTCAAAACAGAAATGATAATCACTGATAGCGTTAGTATAAGCGAGCGACTGGGCAATTTTCCGGTTCAATTAACTACATTCCTCATCTACATTATACACAGGGACTTGGTAATATCGTCAATAATGGAAAAATAATTTTCCGAAATTCAGTCTTGATTTGAATTATTTCAAATCAATAATTCAAATAAGAAATTTGAAAACTACTAAATAATAATCTGATTGAACAGTCACAATTCAATATTTTAAATTATTCATTCGTCGCATATCGCATTACTCGAAACTTTGGTATTTCCTGCAATTTCCAGTTTGTCACAGAATCAGGTTTCTAGTTTCATTTCGGATCATTGCAATAATTTCAAATCATCGTTGAGAATTCGATTCAGCAATTGTCGTGACTATTCATGACGAAAAAATATTTCGATGAACTAGATAGTCCAGAAGTGTTTTGGAGATGAGCCTTTTGTTTTTAGGCACTTCAGTAACTAGTTCCATTTGTCACTGAATTCTTCTGTAATGCACTTTGTTTTATATTCCATTTATTTTTTAGTCGGGTCAATTTAGACATTCCAAGCTGCATAAATTTACAACAAGCTGAAGATTGGTGAAATCGTTGATAATATAATTGTTAATGGAATTAAAAAGTTCTCCATCTTTCCCCTGTATAGAAAAAAAATTATTCAAGGTCGAAGGTCAAAAAAATGCGTTTTTCGCGATTTTCAGCTAAACGGTATGTTTTATCGTAAAAATACCTCTGACGAAAATTGTAGATCTTAAAATTATCTATAAAAACTATAGAAATCCTTTTTTTCCTATGAGCCACCGTTTCTGAGATATAACGATTAAAAAATTTGTAAAAGTTGTAATAGTCATAATATGCACGTTTCCAGGCCACCTATGAGGTAGTGAACTCAGCGCGTTTTTTAACGTAGTTTTCCCAGTAGGACTATATCACTGTTCAGTTATGATTCTGTTCAATTTGAAACTATTGCAAAATAACGAAAATTAGCAAAGACTGGAAAAGATCAATGTGATATAAATCAAAACAAAGTAGTAAAGTTTATTCGTCTGATTCGTAGCCTTCAAATTCTTCTTCTTGTTCTTCTTCTTGATCTTCTTGTTCTTCTTCGCGATCTTCTTCTTGTTCTTCTTCATCTTCATTCTGGGTGCAAGTAAATTGCGTCAATAGCGATATATCGCATGTTACCTCGTTGGAATCAAACGAATCCTCCTTGACAATTTATCCATGCCAGTGAACAAAACAGTCCAACTTTTCTACATGCAGCACTGCATTCTTTTTTGCAGTTACAAAAAATTGTGTTCAGCAGTTTTTCCGGCGCAGGTGGAAGTAAAGTTTGAACTGGTACTAATGTATTGTTGACCAACTTTCAACCCCAGTCTGTAGGGTCTTGCTAATAACCAAGCCACACTTGAACTTGATAATATTCCCGAAAAAGATGTTGATGAGAGCAACTGAGGTTAGAGGAGGACAGACTATTTGAACTTGTTTTTTACTTTTAGTATTTTTAACGAAACATGAATATATCTAAGCGGGTAGTTTTTTTAGGAGCTCCGTAGATAGAAGAAAGCGAATGCCGTTGGCGAGAACTTGTCGAGTTGACTTAGTTTTTTTAAAAACTTTAGCTCATTTAACTAGATCTGGTTTTTCAAACATTTTGAAATCTGTTATTTTACCCCTCACCTGTAAAATGCAGATGTCGTATCAGAGCTAGTTATTGCGTTTAAAAATAGTACATGATTTCGACACTTTGCAAAAGTAGATAAGCTTTGTAATGAATACATTTCCGATTGATGTTGAGCTTGTCCTTGTTTTAAGAAGAAAATAGTTTTCTCAGTTGGAGCTCGAGCAGTGAGTAATATGAGCGAGTTCACATCTTCATCAACAACAACAGTTGTATCTGTCAATTTAATTTGTTCTATTGCTGTTTCAATGATCAATACATCAGCATATTTATTAGCTTGTTTCTCACCATACTTCAGTTTTAGTCGTAGCTTTATCGTTCTATTTTTTTGTAATTCGTTCAGGGTGAACTAACAGTCATCGCTATTTTCAATGTAAGTAAATATTTCCTCCATTGCCAGATCCGTAGCTTCGTCTTTAGGACGACCGACTTTAGCTCAAGTGGAAGGTTTCAAAAAAGAAACGTAGCAGTCATGATGATACTTGGCTTCAACAGCGACTAAATCATATTCAGATTCGACTCGAGCAAAAATAGCTTCTGCTACAGTATCGTCACGAGTCCGAGCTATTTTCAGAATTGAATCTTTGATTTCAAATGTACTTGGCTAATTCGATGGCGGAAACCTAAGGATTTTCTTTTCTCATATTCTTCATTCAATTCCTGGCCACAAAATAAGCACAGGGAAAACAAAAACATAAGCATTTCTCTACCAACCTAAACATTAATTTTTATTTCATTCGGTTTCAAATTAGTCCTTCAGAGTCTTTTATTCAGAAACACCCTAGCAATTCACTAGAGGTTAGAATATCAATGACATCGACGTAAATAGTATACACCAGCCTTTTCAGAATTTCTCATATTTTTTCTATTTGTAGGAAAAATTCTTATTATTTTCATTATTCTGCCTCGACTTCTAATGGATAACTTTTTTGTATTCCAACCAGTTCCCACAAAACAATATTCAACTATACACATAAACCTTTCTGCTGAATCACTCTATCTATTACAGACCCTGGTAAAGTTGCAAATATATTCAACAATTTCTTTATATTACCCCCCCAAAATCACATTCCAAAAATCCCCCTTGAAGACTCTGTAGATATGCCCAATAGGATCTTACAATCCATGGTGCTACTGCCATTCACAGGAGATGATATGATCCACATCTTTTCAAAAATCAAAAACAAACATTCCGCGGGACCTGACGATCTCCCTTGTAATGTAATCAAAGAATTCAGCTCATTTCTATTATTACCAATAATCCATATTGTGAACTATTCTTTCGAGACAGGCACAGTCCCTACTCAACTGAAAACATCAAAAGTTATACCTGTACACAAAAAAAACTGTAGAAATAAATAGTATAACTATAGGCTAATCTCTTTATCATTGTTATTTTCCAAAATTTTTGAATATTGCATGCTAGAAAGGCTCAATCCTTTCATAGAGAAATTTAATCTAATACCAATCCAACAGCATTGATTCAGAAAAGGACGGTCAACTACTACTTCTACCACTGAGTCTATAAACAATATTCTGGAAGAGCTTGACAAAAAAATGTCCAATTGGAGTATTCTGTGACTTGAGCAAAGCCTTTGATTGTGTACCTCACAATCGGCTACTAGACACTCTGGACAATCGGCATTAGAGGAAGAGCACATGATTGGTTTAGATCGTTTCTTGAAAATAGAAATCAATATCTATCATTATCTCATAAAGAGAGAGGCCTTATCACTATACACTATTTCAGTATACTACCTGTGATAGTAGGTGTTCCTCAAGGAAGTGTAGTAGCCCCGATTCTGTTTTCCCTGTATCTGGCAGACATTGTGAATTATCTCTCAGAATTCAAATTTATCTTGTATGCAGGTGATCTATCAATCTTGGTATCTAAAGAATCTCACGATTTGAATGAAAAAGCTGGTATTTATTTGATGTATAAAATCGCAAAATGGTTTTTAAAAAATAAGCTGTTTATAAACTTATAAACTCAGCAAAAACTGAATTTCTTTTTTTCCATACAAGACAAAAACAAATTGAAACCGTTATACCACTGTTAAGTTCTTAGGTCTCCATATAAATGATGAACTGAATTGGAAAACCCCCATGTCTACTTTAATAAAAAACATTAACCCCAAAATATTTCAAATACGCTGTACTTATAAGGTTCTAACAACTCCAGTAATGGAAAAAATTTCTATTTTGCAGAAATTCAGTCGAGACTGGCATACCGGATCATAGTCTGGGGACAATCACCTGCTGCCAAACGCCTCTTCATTACACAGAAAAAATGCATTCGTGCCATGTTTCGTAAACCTCTCTTTAGAAAGCTAGAAGTATTACCCCTTATTTTTCTTTACATATTGGAAACTGCTTGTTACATTTACAAATAATTGAGAAATAATTTGCTCTGTCGTAATGACATTCACGGTCGTTCCACCAGGAATCAGCATTTACTGAATACTCCTCTAAACAGATTGAACCTAGCGCAAAACGGTCGTATAAGCATCGGAATTCGAATTTTTTATAAAATTCCTCAAAACATCACAGATGAACCTACCTATTTCAGATTCAAGAAGTCACTGAAAAAAGTACAAATTAAGGGTGCATTCTATACTTTGGAAGAATTTTTTAGTATATAAATCATTGATAGTGTATTCTGTCTCTATGTTTAATTGTATATTTTATCCTAATATTTAAATTTTAGTGTACTCTGTCTGTACTTGTAATTTTTTTTAACATTTAACTTTTGACTCTGTAGTTTTGCTTTTGTCTCCATACTTCAAATTTTGACATGTCATATACCACTTGTGGTCTTCAGATGAATAAATTTGATTTGATTGGTTGATATTGGAGAAAACCGTATTAAAATCCATTCGATAGATCTTGAGTTCATTGCATTCAGACAGGCAGACTAGCAGACGTATCGGTTTTTTTATAACAATAATGTAACATCATGCTTTTGCCACGAGAATTTTCTGTACTACATTGTCAATATTTCTACACGTTTTTCCTATTTTCCTCTTCCAGTTCGTTCTCACGAAATGCTTTTTGAAGATCACTGTTATTTTCAGTTCGACGTCTATTTCGATCAATTTTCAATCATGTCGAAGTCTCGAACTCCGACCCGTATATGCCCACGAGCTAAAACGTACATCTTCGAGTTTGCTCGAGTGTGATATTAAAAATGTCCAAATATGACAGAAGGAAAAAATCTCTCGATAGTATTGAAGCGAAATTGCTATTCGATATCGAGCGGAATAGGATTGTTATGTTTCGATGCAGCTGGCACTTCGATGTGGGAGACATTTTTCATCTTTTGTTCTGATTACTTTCATTAACTTCTCCATTCATTCACTTATTTTCGCGTTGTTTTCAGAAAAATAGCGATGTGTAAGTGAAAATGTACCTATTATTTGATAGTTAACACGTGATTATTTTTATTAACGCATAAAAATGATAAAAAAAAATTAAGACTAGGTAGACAGCACAAAGTATTGCAGAGCTGAAAAGTCTCGGACCCAACACATAGATGGCGCTAGTCTTATTGCATTTGTTATGGGAAAACTTGTATTCAGAGGCGTCTACACGTATGATGAAAATGTTGAAACCATCCAACATACTTGTTGCACCTGAGATACACGTGTAACGAATATTTCGTTACATTCATATATTCCAAATGTTATAACACCAATAGTTAAATCTCCACAATTTCGACCATATTTATACTCCGTAACCGGTATTATAGTCACTGCTGCCGGTGTCTGACAGACGCAATAAACGAATCGTTTTCGGTGATTGCGTCTGTCAGACACCGGCAGCAGTGACTATAACACCGAATCGTTTTCGTCGAAAAACAAAACGATTGGGTGATTGCGTCTGTCAGACACCGGCACGAAATATTCGTTACACACTACCTCTCCCAAAAAAAAGAAAGAAAGAAAACCCATAGGAAATAATCAAAGATCCAGTACCAACCGATAAAATTTTGATCTAAAGATAAAACAGTCAACAACAAATAGTTAAACTGGTGCTCGGGAGTCGTCACTGGAACTCTCCGCCGAAAGCAAAGACAAGGATGGAAGTTTATCCCTGAACCAGGATCAGGTAATCTTTTCGCTGCTGGATGGTAATGCTGCGCCGCAGATACACCTGTTACTATTTGTCTCCTAGTTCAACAATGGACAACCCTACCCATCAGTACATTAGGAACAGAGAAAACCTACAAGGAAACCCGCGTGGAAACAAAAAAAGGAAAATTATTTCAAATAAGAGAGAAGATAGCCAATTGTCCAATAGTTCCACCAAACTTAAAATAGCTAAGCCATGATTCTCGACACATTCGGAGATTATCCTACGTGTGGCAATGCAATCAAATCCACAGACACGACTAATGCATCGAGCTCAGGATCACCCAGTAGCAATGCCAAACCGCCCATTGGCGAACTTCATACGCTGACCGGCCTTGACCTCCATGTTAGCCTGACAATACCCCCCCAAAGCTCACCCTTCCATGGATCCTACCTGACAATTTTGAAGAAACCTCCACCTAAACATAATACATGTCAGGTTGCCGTTCTGTGCCATGCTAACACTCAACACACTCAGGTCTTCTACGAACAAAGAAAAGGGAAAGGCATTGAAATGGATAATCCAAATCACCTAGGTTTGGTATCTTAGCAGAAACCTCCATCCTATAGATAAGACGTGAATAGTCAAGTTTCCCGGGGCCCCACGTTGGGCGCCAAAATGTGTAAACCCCCAAAGTTTGAAAAGGCAAATTGAATATTTAAATATCTCGGGCTGCCAACACTGGTTGCTGATAGGCTCAGTTTGATACGGGAGAGTGTGAGTGAGTTCAACGCAGGCTTTATTAATAGCTATTACTGATTACCTTACTATCAATCAAATGAACCAGGAGTTTACTTGACTAATTCCAGTAGTTGGGTGCCAGGTTGCAAAAGGCAAAACCAAAGAAAAAGATATAACTTGTATTTACCAATAGGTAACCACCTTTGATAGCTTGTCAATATGCTAGAAAAGTATCAAAAAATATATATATATTTATTAATTTTGATAAAGGAAGGGTGGCAAATCCTTCAACAAAAAGAATGCCAGATAAGTAGAGAATCAAAAGCGCATACACCCAAAAGTAATGATAACTGGTTGACCTTGTTGGAGGGATTGAGTATTATCAGATCAATCTCAAACAAAATTGAAAAACAATTGAATTTGACGAGTGCAGTACTTGGTTAACAAATCAGGCCAGAGAAACAAATTCTCTCAAGTTGGCATTTATTTCTCGAAGAGACATTAATTTGACCACAAAAAGAACAGACAGAAAATAAATGCTTACCTGAGGAATTTTCCTGGAAAGGTACTGCCTGAATGTCACCAAGTAATCACTGATTAACCTCAATTCTCATGTCTTGTCCTTCCAAAACTCCTAAAAGAATGATAACCTCGCTGCAGCAACAGGTAGCTCGAGAATGGTATCTCACGGATATCTGAAATTTTACTCAGAGCAGATACTGGTTTCATAAATGACGAAAATACCTTGGGGCGAATAACGAGAATACCCCAAGGAACAGGCAATTTCGTCATTTATAGATATTTAAACCTCGATGACCAAAATAAGCCAGCACAAAATCTACCGAAAGCTATAACCCCCAATCACATGCAACGCAATCATTACAAATCAAGTAAATGAACGATTTTTGTTACTGAATAGCAAAACCCAGGAGAGACAAAAGATATACTCAACCCGATCTCATCAAATTTACTATTAATAGATATTCTGAAAATGGAACAAAAGTTCAACGTACCAGATATCAACTGTTCTAGCCAAGCACACACGAAGGAAAAAAAGACAGGCTTTCGTCGAAAAACGAACCGATCCGGTGATTGCGTCTATCAGACATCGACAGCAGTGACTATAATACCGGTTACTGAGTAAAAAGATGGTCGAAATTGTGGAGATTAAACTATTGGTGTTATAGATAACATTTGGAATATAAGAATGTAACGAAATATTCATTACACACCACCTCTCCCCAAAAAAAAAGAAAGAAAACACATAGTAAATAATCAGAGATCCAGTACCAACCGATAAAATTTTGATCTGAAGATAAAACAGTCAACAAACAGTTAAACTGATGTTCGAGAGTCTTTGCTGGAATTCTCCACCGAAAGCAAACACAATGATGGAATTTTATCCCTGAACCAGGATCAAGTAATCTTTCCGTTACTGGATGGTAATGCTGCGCCGCAGATACACCCGCTACTACTCGTCTCTTAGCTCAACAATGGACAACCCTACCCATCAGTACATTAGGAACAGAGAAAACCTACAAGGAAACCTGTGGGAAAACAAAGAAGGAAAATTATTTCAAATATGAAAGAAGATAGCCAATTTTCCACTTCAATTTGGGTGATATATAGTTCCACAAAACCTAAAATGGCTAAGCCATAATTCCGGACACATTGAGAGATATTTTTAAGTGTAGCACTGCAATCAAATCCACAGACACGACGAATTCATGGAGCTCAAGATTACCCGGTAGCATTGCCAAACCGCCCTTTGGCGAGCTTCACACGCTGACCGGCCTTGACCTCCACGTTAGCCTGACAATACCCCCCAAAGCTCACCCTCCCCTGGATCCTACCTGACAATTTAAAGGAACCTGAAACCTAAACATAAGACAGGTCAGGTTGCCGTTTCGTGCCATACTTGCACCCAACACACTCAGGTCTCCTACAAACAAAAAGAAAGGAAAGACATTTAAATGCATAATCCAAACCGTCTAAGTTTGGTATTTTAGCAGAAACCTCAATCTACTAATCACACATTACAGTAGTAAAATCTTTAGGCGTAAGAAAGTTAAAATGATATAAAGATAAGATGAGATAACGATAAGATTAGATGAAGATAAGATGAGATAACGATAAGATTAGATAAAGATTAGATGATTATAAGTGAAGATAAGACAATGTACAAGAGGAAAAAGCTCGACTTGTGAAGAGATAAATGACATTACATAGGTACACATTACAGTAACACAATCTCAAGGTAGGTAGATATAAGAAATTTAAATTTTTGTCAAAAGTCATCAATATTTCCTAGAAACAATTTTCAGGAAATCACGGTAACAAAAATTTCCATAAAGTAACGCTTTAAGGAAAGATAATATAAATGAAACTCTATTTCATTGATCAAACGATAATTTTAATGGAAATGGTATTTCATTGAAACGAAAATCTCAATGTGCGTCATTGAGAAAAGAGAAAGGTTACAATGTGAACTGTAATCCAAATTTTTGGAAGATTTGTTGATTAAATTCCAAAATATGAATCAAGGAAAAATCAGAGAGGCGAAAGGTTATCAATCTTTCAAATCTGTTGAATAGGTAATTTTCCTGAAAGCTCAAATTTTCCATACAGGAATTACCACACGATAAATACTTCGAAAAAAATGAAACTCATTGACAATCAGTAACCTTCAATATTCAACATTTCTCTTCAGGAAACAAACTTTCACAAAATGATATCAGATAAGATAAGAGAAGTAGCAGATTACAGCCAATTTTGGGCCTTCCCACACCACTATGACGTATCGATTGCATTTTCTTGTTTAGTAGAATCAAGGCGATATGACCTTAAAGTGTCTGGTGCATGGATCATTCAGAATTTTTTCCATATGAGATTTTGTATGTGTGTGTAACATAATGACGTAATAGGCGATGTAATCTTGGAGTGTTTGGTGTTGTCTGGAAACTTGGTTTTCCTGGTCTAAAAGTCAATCTTCATATCAATATTTGATGATTTTGTTGCATTCGGTTGATGAGCACAACCGATGATGAATTGTCGATTCTCTATCATATCTCTACCATAATGACTTCGTTGGAAACTCTCAAAAGCATAATAAGCAGGAGCATCAAGTTTTTTTATCGATATTCAAATTCCAACGCTCATATGGATAAACTTCAGAATTCAAGTATACTCGAATACTATTGATATCGGCAGTTATGAATTTTGTAATATCCTGTGTT
>WOGR01006170.1:0-12963 GCA_015342045.1 Leptinotarsa lineolata | reverse complement strand
TTTTAAAAAATCAAAAATTATGCCTTTACCATATTTGTTTTTATTTCACACTTTAATTGAAATTCATAGAAGTCAGTCGGTGTTGCCGAGAAAATCGGATGTACACAGCTACAACACTCGCAATGCTCACCTTATCCGAAGCTGCCGTTTTCGACTAAATATTTCACAGTCGAACTCACTAAACTATGAGCTTTTTAACACATAGCCATCAAATGTAAAAAAATGAGTATCAATGCCTTTAAAAAATATTTAAAAAAGGATCTCCTTAAATATTGTTCTTACACTGTTGAGGATTACATTATGCATTGCCGAGTCAACCGCAATGCCGCATCTCTGCTGTGATAGTTTTAACACATTTTAACCCAATTCTTAAATTCCTGTTTTTACTGCATTTGCTGTCAAATTTTATGTAAAAAAATTATTGGGCCTTCTTTTTTGGCGTACTACAAACAACATATTGTAAAGTAGTTAAATAAAATCTATCTATCTATCTATCTATGGAGAGAGAGAGAGGGTTTACCTTGTTCTAAAGATTTGTGTATCAGTTCCGGTAATTCAAGTATTGCGTCTTCTGAAGATTTTTTTTCTTCGAATCCAAATCGACTAGCTGAAATGAGATTATATTCATTCACGAAAGAACTTAGCCTGTTTTTCAATAACTTTTCAAAGGCTCTAGAAA
Source organism: Leptinotarsa lineolata (assembly GCA_015342045.1). NCBI lineage: Eukaryota > Metazoa > Arthropoda > Insecta > Coleoptera > Chrysomelidae > Leptinotarsa > Leptinotarsa lineolata. Next base: position 12,284 of record WOGR01006170.1, on the reverse strand, counting down.
GATGTGTGATGAGGGAAATAGGTCCATAGTTGTTTATTTGTATTTAAACACCTTTTTTATAGATTGAAGTTACGATTGTAGTTTTAAACGCGTCAGGCCAGATACCCAGTGGTGAAGATTTATTTATAATGGTTGAAGTATAAAAGGTAAAATTGATTTAAGTTCTTCCGCTCTGCTTTCATCGATACTGACTCAGGTATTCGGCGGGTATAATCATTACCCCAACTTATTATGGCTCTGGTACATAATGGTCATCATAACTAATTCCTTATCGTAGATACAAAATGGCCAAACAATATAAATAATCACAAAATTTGACGTCATGTACGAATGCATAGCAATATATTTTTAGAATTTCCACTAAACTCCATTTTCAATATCGACATTTCGATGTTTAAAAATGTTATTGAATTCACATTCGATGCACATGAAATTTCAATTCATCGTGTCGTTCAACAATCGAAGCCATTTCAAGAGTGAACAAACAGAAATGCGTTGTGTTTTGATTTTGCCAATGGAAATTCATTGTATTGAAATACATACCTTTATATTATGTGCTTGTGTTTAATTCATATGCATATACCAACAGAAATATTCATATTATCGGAGCTTCATTCGTATAATTATTTCAGAATAATATATTTATATGCAAATACTGGAAATCTGCATAGGAAATTCAAAAAACTTTCGAACCTAGCCAATTCATAGTTATTATGCCACTGACAAGTTGAACAAAATTGAATATTGCTCTAAATGCTACTAATGATATACTTATAAAAAACAAAAAGGTGGTGGGTGATATCATCCATGTTAGAACTGATTCTGAATTGATTAAACTTTTATTTGTGTATGCTCTCCTTGTATCTATATTTCATCTGTTGTGGTTGTCAAACTAGCAAATAATACACATACAATACACACAAAACTATGGAATAAATGGAATAAATGGAATGAATTCATTATTTCGGTTACTGTACATATTTTTAAAAAATCTCGAAACACATCAAATATAAATTATAATTTGACACACTTCAAAGGAAAAATGGTATCCCTTTCTTCAACGCCTGTTGAATAACAGGTATAAGCCTCAATTTTTTGAACGAGAAGTGTAGGCTTGTGATATATCGTTTGAAAGGTCTCTTCATTTTCTATTCAAAAATGTTATTGCTTTCAAGTTCATTGCAACAATCAAGATAAAATAAATTAAAATCATACGGTTACCGAAATTTGATAAAATACACTTGAAATTTATTGCAATAAACTGAACACTTATTTCATGTTGAGGTATTGATAGTAAGAAAGTATTCAATAACCATGGCAATGTTCTTATTAGATGGTATCCTTTGAAAAACTGTAAATAATTTCCGTGACAACGTTAGTTTAAAATACCTTGTCAAATTATTTTGTATGTAACAACATTAGTTGTCAGTATTTCAATTTCATTCTGAAGTTCGTTAACCTCAACTCTGACAAATGACTAGATAACGGAAATGCATAAAATAACAGTTTTACAATTGATTGGTTACGGAGATGAAACCCGAACACAACAGGAAGTAGCTCCAGTATTTCATGAGAAATTTTTTAATTTATCGCCCATATCTCAAGAAACAATTAGCAAAATAGAGAAGCAGTAACGCGAGTTTGGTCATGTGAGGCAGATAAAAAAGCAGTTGCCAATGCAATGAGAGATGAACTCAAATTAGATGTGATGCTTGAGTTTGAGGAAACCTACATACGTCGAGTAGACAGGCATCCACTACATTCACTGTTAGCCTTACATCGATAGTAAACATATTAAAAGAAAATAAAATGTATCCCCCCATAAAATGATACCTACTCAGGAGCTCATGGAAAACGATGTTGATAGAAGAACTTATTTTTGTAAGCAAATGATGGGCATGTTTGATCCAATTAGTAGACGTTGTTTTCTGATGAGTGTACTTTTTCTCTTACCGGTCATACTAATCAGCGAAATTGCCTCTACTGATCAACAGAAAATCCTCATTAGATGAGAGAAGAACACACGCAATTTTCTCAAAAGGTTAATGTTTGGGCATAGATTGTAGGAAACCATATAATTGGTCCCTTTTTCATAGAGGGCAATTTGAATGGCGATAATTCTTTGGCACTACTTCGAAATGATGTCATTGAAAGTTTAGCAAATTTATATACTGATCCAGGAAACCCTCAAGTTCCAGTGAATATGATATGGTTTCAGCAGGATGGAGCACATCACCAAGTTGATGTCCGGAAATACCTCGATACATTTCCCAATCGGTGGATAGGGAAGCAAGAATAGATTGAATGGCTAGCGCGATCACCTGAACTTTCATCATTAGATTCATTTTTATGGGGTTATGTAAAGAGCAATGTGTTCAAAACTAAACCTTCAAATTTGAATGACTTGAAAAAACGAATAACGCTTGCGATTAGGTAGGTCATACCTGATGTGTTAAATAATGTAAAAAGACAGTTTTATTTGAGACTAGGATGTTGCGAAGACGTTCACGGTATACATTTTGAACATCCATAGATCTTTTTCGTATTCTACATTTCATTATGTTTTGCATTACATTTTAATTTTTGGGTGTATTTCATCGAATTTCGGTAACCACATAATTTTAATTTATTTTATCTTAATTTTTGCAATAAACTTGAAAATGATAACATTTTTGAATAGAGAATGAAGAGACCTTTCAAACAATTAATCACAAACCTATACTTTCCTTTTAAAAAATTGAGGAATGTACCTGTCATTCGAATGGGATTGAAGGTAGGGGTGGCATTTTAACGTTGAAGAATGTCAAATTATAATTTACATTTGACGTGTTTCGGGATTTATTCGTTATATACAGTAACCGAAATAATGAATTTATTCCATTTGACTTTTACACACATTTTCCGATCAATAGTTTTTTAAGTCTGTTTGCAGAAACGTATTGTTCGAAGATTTTTCTAGGGCAGAAACACTTGATATGTGAAATGAAAATATTTATATATTTATCTCTGTGTTGAAACAATCTATTTTTCTAGCACTTTATCGGCCTATATTCGATTTATCAAGTGATTTATTTGGCACCCTATTGACTTTCTACTATGGATGTCCATCTCACCTTCCACATACCAATTACTTTTTCTGAAAATAAACGATTTGTCATGGGAAATTCAACAAAAATACTCGGTTTCGAAATAGCGCGTACACTATTAAAAATAACGGGTCATCAAAAACATTACCCAAGGCATGATCGTCAGAAAAATCATTAAAAAAAAAATCACAAATCACATAAAAGTTTTTGTAAGGGGTACAAGTTCTGACAAAAAATTATTTCAAAATATTGAACCTTCTAAAAAGAAGGGTCATTTCCCTTTTTTACTGTTTGATGGTCGGTCAAAATGTCTTGGTTTTGTTTTTGCATTGAACAAGGCGATCACAAATCTTTATACCCATTCATCAAAAGTGACACATACTTGTTTGTGAAAGCCGTCGAGTGAACTGACGTTGGAAATAGATTCAGTATTATAAATATACTAACACTTTAGTGGCCTATCTTGGTATCTAATAAGCTACATCATTCGAATTCTCTTCCAACGATATTGTGTCTAGAAGCAATAATTATCATTTTTGGAAAAGAAAGTTTTTGGCTTTCTACTAATTCAATATGATACAAAAAAATGAAGAAGCCTTCCAAAAAAAGAAAGTAAGCAATCAATTTCAGAAAATTAACTCTATACAGAGATAGATAATAATCAATTCCTTATTTTGGTGTTTACTTGTAAACGTATTACTTTCCAATAGAGTAACCTACGATTGGATTTTTAGACCTAGTGAAAGTAATTCAAAAAATAAATAAATGAGCAATTTTCTATATTCTATTTTCATCTACTGTTTTCATCATCATCAGCTCAAGTCTCCTTTCCAATTATATTCACTTCTATACCTACTTTCACCATACCTTGTTATAAACATATCAATCTGTATCTTTGTATCTTCCTCAAGTTTTTCACTTTGATATGATAATTTTCAGAAGAGAAAATTGTTTAATTACTTCTTCAGACTCCTCTTACTTACAAACTCTCCTGAAATGATGAACTTTTTTTACGAGCTATTCTAAAGTATAAATTTTTGAGAGTTTTTTTCCTTTAAACTGAAGCTATTCAGAAAATTTGTTTCGTAACCTCAATAATGTTCATTACTAAATAATACTAGATATATCCCAATCATTATGAATGCATAGTAAGTTAATATAGGTATACATTTTGATTTAGCATTATGTACAGATAATGAAAAAGTACTAGAATTTTTCCTTTGGTGCAAAATGCTATTATGAATGAGGTGACTGTTATCTAGTAATAACGTGTGAAGAGTTCGAATCGAAAATTTATTCGTCTTGAAGTTAGGATCGTTGTATCCCTAAAAAAGTCATTTATGTGACTACTTGGTTTTTGGGGTTTATATGAGTACGAAATCAAATCATATCAATCAAAAACAGAAACAAATTGGGGTATTTTGATAGGGATAGGTAGACAGAGGACCTTTGTCGTATTGCAAACACTTTTTCCACACTAGAATGAAAATACTGAAAAAAGTCATCTCCTGATGATGCTAATATGGTTAACAAAATGCAGGTCGACGATCATTACTTTTGTTCTGCTGTTTTGAAAGAGTTTTCTGTGAATAACTACAACTATGAATAACTACAACTAGCTTATATAATTCCATTTACCCGATGTAATAAATGCGTATAATTGAAATATAAAAGGATTATGATTTATATATGGAGAGAATCATTATTTTCCATTCTGAAGCCTCCTGTAAAGTATCTATTCCCCACTCGCTATTTTCTGATTCTTTTATCAGTTCTCCATTTAAAATATCAAGTTTTATCAGTTAATGTTTCACCGTACTTTAGTCTTTTGGAATACTGTTAAAAAATGTTTCATGTAGGAAACTGTTCAAATAAATAAGGCTTCTCATTGATTCACGACATATTTGATACTGTAACAAAGAAAAGAGCAAAAATTTTTATATCCAACAAAACTACTTTTCTCACACACCAGAACTGTGACATTTTTCTCAAAGCGCCCTTTCAACCAATCAAATAGGTAACTCAAAGTTGAAACCAGAGACCAGAAACGAAGCAATACCACCATAGGTATCATCAGTAAAAAGACAAAACGTTTGGTAGTTCACGTTACCTTCGATCACGGCCTACTAGACCGGATTTTGTTCTCCTTGATTGTTTAATTTTTGTTGCAATCGTTCAAAGCAAGAAGCTACCATCTACCATTCTATGGAATTGTAATGAATATTGATGAATTGAAAATTTTGATAGATTTCATTATCAATATTTTCACTTTACACAATCAGAATTGGCAATGAACAAATATTAAACATGCCATCTATTTTATCTTTATGAAATTATGATTTTTTCACAACTCAAGACACTCCCTAGAAGTTCCCACAAATATGTTTCTAATTACAACTAAGTGGCCATTTCTTTCAATATCCTCCTATTAAAAACTGAAAAATCATCGCATTGGGAAAATTACATGTTCATTTAGCATAAACTACTTGAAATTTGAAAAAAAATCAAAATTTCTAGTTCAGAATCCTAGAAAAATTGTAAAATTGTTGAGATTCATGACAGGTAGAAACTCAACTAGACTTTCGACAAATAATGCTTTATGTAATTATAAGTAATTTGGATTTTCATAGAAACATACCCAAACTGTAAGAAAAATAGGCAAGACGTTCAAATTTTTGGCGAAGGCGCCGGTCGTAAAGTTAATTTTATTACAGCTAGCAATTCAGATTGGCTGCGCACGGATAGCAGACCATATCGGATAACAACGAAATCACTGTACACGATACCATGCAGTCATTTCTGAGGTGAGAAATTTTTAATACGAAACGGACGTATAATTCATTGCAGCGATATTTTTAATAAAAAAACAATTGTAAATATATTTCGATTTAACTGGAAAAAAACCCAAGTCAAGCATTTCAAATAGACCCTGTATATTTTTTCATGGTACTGGATATAATATAAAATTCTACGAGATAACTGAAGTGATCATCTTTGAAAATATTGTCAAATAATTTGATACAGTAAGAAACAAAGGACAATATTTGCTCAATTTTAAAATGAAAATTCGAATTTTGTCACATTCAATAATGTCATTCCTACTTTATTTGTCTCAAAATTCTCAATGGGAGTGGTATTCTTCAAATTTCAACAAGTAAGTGACCTCTTATATTACAAAAAAATTTCAAGCATACTATGCGGTTCATTTTTCGGAACCAACGAAAACGTGCATTTTTTTATTATAGACAATAACTTTCACTTTTTCACTGGCACATATAAAGGAAGGTCATTGTAGTACAAAAGGGATACGTCAATGTTGGACTTTAAAAAAATTAAGTTAAGATTTTGTAGATGAGTGAAGTAAAAAACAGTATCGAAAAGTAATTAATGAAAAGTAGGTGAATTCGTGAAAAATTCCATATCTTGAATTTTCATTTGAAAGTTTAGCAGATATCGTTTTCTGTTTCTCTCAACATCAAGTTGCTAGACAATATTTCTATAGATGGCGTCAGTGTCGCCATATTAAATTTCAAGAAAATGTTTACTATGGCTCAATTTGGAAAAGAAATGGTAACTAGTGTTATATTGTTGAAATGAGAATTATATATGTATTCTATCGAATGATCTGATCTATTCAAAATCCTCGAAGTGATTCACCACGTAGAACAGAACTAATGCAATTGCAACCTTTTTTCATTAACTTGAATATGTTATTAATTTTCATCAAGTATCGGCCAACTCCATCACAATAATTCAATATTAATAATGAATACGTGTAAATAGCTTTTCAATTATCAGAATATTGAATGTGACCAACATTTCAAACATTAAAATGTTGATAATAAGCTCTACTCAAAATATATAGAAAAGCCATTTGCAGAATTTTTCATAGAACCATAGAAGAAGAAAAATATATACTTATTATTTTGTTACATATCAAAGGGGCGAAAGCTTACCAGGAACCCCAATTGCTCCAAATTCTCACGGAAACATCGTCATATTTCAATCAATTCACAAGAAACATCGATAAATAACACACATAAACCTTCCTTTTGAATCACCCTGTACACTAGTGAAAACCGTATAGAAATACGTTCGGTAGTATTTGAGACATAGATATAGAGACAGACAGACAGACGCAGCGAGGGGACTTTGTTTAATAATATATAGTGATATACTATGCCCTCCGATACTTTTCAAGTGGAGAAAGTTTGTTTAACGTTTTTATTATCTTTTTAATTTAATGAAACATATATTAAAAAATTATGAGTGAAGCATATTTTTAATAATCTCTACACTGTCCAAGTTAGGTCTTATACATTTATTCTCCTTTGATTGTTAGGGGCTCATCTATATATTCAAATAAAGAAACTACTGTTTTTTTACATTACATTTTCTTCTTATAGGAATGATAATATAAATATTTCATTTCAGTAGTCAATTATCGTTTCTCTTTCATATCTGATCAATTACATAGTGATGCTGGTGTGCCTCAGGGTTTTTGTCAATGTTGTTCATATTGTATTCAAATCGGTTGTCAATGGTATTACCAGAGACCCGCTTTTTTGTATGAAGATTATTCTACATTTCTGTTCACCAAAAAGGATAAAAACATTCTTCAAAATACGGTCAACATCAGTCTTCAGATAATCACTGACTAGTTATCATACCACTCTCAACCCAAATAGAATCAGTACATGACTTCTCAAGTGGGATATCATGCAACATCAGACCTGTTGAAGCCTGCAGCAAACTATATTTGTTCAACTATTCAAGTACAGTATTCATATTGAAAGTGAAAACAATAACAATAACATAGATTTGTAGATCATGCACAGAAGGTACTTTGTGTTACACACTGAAAGAGAAAGCCCTCACGAAACAACTACTTTCATATGAGATTTGAATTACACGAAAAAAAATGTTCTTGCGAAACAACTATTTTCAAAAAGGCATTGAATTAAACGAAAATTACTTTTATCTGTTCAGTTTGTGCTCAAACATTCGTTATGGAATTGAAACAGATATCATTCATAGAAACGTTACACAATTTAAAATTTGAAAAAGTTGAGATATTAAATTAAACTCACATAGAACGGTATTATCCTCGATGTCGTACTTCGAGGCTTCAGAATAAGATATTTTTTTACCTCTTCAGCAAATTTACACAAGACGGAGTATTCGTATTATTGATAACATTACGACTTTATGTCACAGAAAGAGACACATCTAGAAAGCCAAAAAGCTTTTTCCAAAGACCAATCTCTCCTTCAAATATACCCCTTTTACTTTCAGTCCATATAGCTCTGAAGACTTTTTGAATACTTTTTTGAAATATTACATGAGTTTTTTTAAGGGAAAAAAACACAAGCACTACAGGATAAACCTTAAGGCGCTCTAAGAGCGGTGCTTGTGCGAAAGTAATGATTCACATTGGAGTTGAATCGCTGGAGATTAAATCCATTGGGAAAAACGTTCTCAGGACGTTTATTCCACATGAACGCAGTTCTCCAAATGAAAGAGTTTTCAAACAACAAGTGAGTAACAGTACTTGTGCAGTTTGTTTATAGTCTGTTTTTCATTTCATTCAGTTTTCTTTCTATAGGTCACTACATGCATCCTTATTTTCGGAAGTTCTTACACATTTATGAATTGTGTGTTTCATTATATTCTGCTTTCTGAAATTATTTATACCACGGTTGAAAATACCATCATTTTCTAAACAGTAACTTTAAAACAAAATTTCCAAACTCTTCAATTCAATTTGATGTATGTTTTGAGATGACATCAATTTATGGCGAATGCGCAGGTTCTCACAAATGTCAGTCGGGTGCCTTTTCTACCAAGAAAATTTCATAATAATATTCCATATTCATTTTCAATCTGAGCATATCACTTGAATATTAGTATATTTGAATAAGGATCCCGAACATCTCTACTTGTGAAATATACTTGCCCACCAATCCTAGTGAATAAAAACTTATAGACGACTATAGATATGGTTTGTACTTAGATAGTTTTTTCTGTTCGATAGTTTTTTTCTGTTTGATATTGGTAATTTTAACTTTATTCGAGGTCATATTACTTGATATGCTCACTTGAGAACTTGTATACAATGTATATTTTTGTTATATATCTGAAGATTTCAATTTTAAGTTAATTTTGTTGCTCAATGAGGAACTTTCCAAATTCTACAGATTCTGAAAATGAATAATAAAATAGTATTGATAAAAACAACTTTAAAAACTGTGAAAAATTCTTTGAATTTATTATTTGCTTCGAAAATATTATTAAAATATTTTTCTGATTTACCTCCTATGTCGCCTGGTCTTTAAAATTCGACTCGCAATTAAAGTAAAATATCGTATCTTATAAAATTTGCCGGATTCAAATTACGTTCAGATACCTTGTTAGATTTGCACTGCTTTCCAACACAAAATATTTCCAATGCTAATTGAAGTTAGTCATTTGTTTTTTGAGTTCTTGTTTTCAATTATGAGAAAAATCTGAAAAGTAACATCCTCTATTCAGAGTGAAAACGCCACTGACTTTATATCGATTATAAATTAGCTTCTGTGTTGATTACTACAAAAATGACAATGCACAAAGAAACCTCTATAATGTTCGCTCTTTCTTTCGACCTTTTATCAAATGACACCCTTCTATGTGAGGAGACCTCTTCATTAATTCGAAATTATTGGAATTTTATCAATGAACGCAAGAATATAAAACCAACCTTTGTGGTTGTTTTCTGGCGATTAAAGAACTCAGTTGGCTTCGCGGTTTGCCTTTGCATTGCCGACGTTACAAAGGAAACTTTTTCAAGTTATTAGAATGGTCGTTTTTTATTACTTCTCAAATATAATAATGAGCAATTCATTACAGAACTTGAATATACTTGTTGAGATTGAAAATTTGGTATGGAATTTTGTTTTTTAATGCACTAATCAAAAGTTTTCAATTCTGAGAATTGGCCATATTAATTATAATAATAGTTTGATTGTAATCTTTCACTTATCAATTTATGATAATGAATATTTCATACTTTTCCAAGAAAGGCCCATTTTATTTCTCTTCATCTCCTGTGCACACTGATTGACTTCATTTTAGTATTATTTTCATAATTCACGTAGTTTTAGAAATTATTATTATATACAAAATGAAATATTTGTTGGGTCAACAAATTATTGAAATTATGAAAAATCATTGAAGGGATTTGTCTTCCACAATATACTCCAATACAGGATCGACACATGAAACAGCTGTGATCAGAAACACCGTCAATATTTAAGAGAAAAACGCGTTGATTTTTGATTGGAACAAAACACCAGTTTTTGTGATTCCAAAAAAAAATTTATAACAGTGGGGGTTCAATAAGATATCATTTCAGAGACTTTGAAGCTCTATTTGCAATAATTCCAAATTTTAAAATTGCCCATAGGAGTTTTATGAAGAACTAGTTTCAGAAGTGTGTACCTATCTACATGAAGATATCACAAAATAAAAATGTGACTTCGACTTTTTTCACAAGCGGGATGCATCGGTTCTTCAGGTTGCTTGAATCAATTTTATCTCGCAATTGTTTCAGGTGATTATGCGATTTCAATTTGACTTGTATATTGTATGATATCTCATCCACCTGATTAGCTTTCTCATTATCACACTATATGTGACCACTATTTTGAACAACAGAATGTGTACAGTAGGCAATTCTCAAAAGATATATTTGCTTCCACAGATTTTTTTCTAGACTTACTCGTATAGAGTGAAAGTAATATGTAGTGAATTATTTTTTTAACATGGGTAGTACCACCGCCCGACTTTGCACGGATAATGTCGTCATATTTCAACGAATTCACATAAAATATCATTGAATTATACACATGAAAATTTCTTTTCAAAACCTTCTCAATATTTCTGGAGGAATTTGACAATACTAGTCGACAATGCTTCGACAAAATTTTTTTAATAATGCTGGTGTATTTATTCGAACATGATGTATTGTACAATTTCAATGATTTTCATTCATTATTCAAATTTGATTCAATAGAACAAACCTTACAAACGCTGAGAGATTAGTTCTTTAAGATCATATCAGATTAATATCACTGCAAAGACTTGTATTTCTAGCGGGACCACATAATATTCTCTAGACAACTTGAAAATGAACTGAAATTAATTTATTGAAAAAGATGTGAATGACTAATTCCATTCAAAATAAATTGGTCATTTTAAATATTCCGTTTATTTATATCAAGTAGTGCCTATCCTTAAAATAAGGTGATCCCAATATACCAGACAACTATAGCGCCTCTCCAATCATTTGAATAAATACAGTCTTCTTCATGGCCATCAATTTGGCTTCATCAAGAATAGATTTACAATAGACGCAGCGGAGAAGATAATACAAAACGTTATCGAACATGTGGAGAGTGGTGAACTTACCTCACTAACATTATGGGATTTGAGAAAAGCCTTCGACTGTGTCAACCACAATATCTTTATGGAATAAGAGGTACAGCCTTAAACTCATTTAATTCAAGAAAGAAAGAAGCCGTCTACAGGGGATGATCTGGAGAGAAAGTAGTTTACCATGGCATACCTCGGGGGCCAATCCTTGGACCTATTATATGTGAATCTGAATTATATTTTTTAAAGCTCACTACCTAGCACAGTCATCTATTTCTCAGATGATACAGCAATGATTCACTGTAACTTCGACATGAGTAAACTTCTCAACAAGACTAATAAAATTGAAGGAACGGTTGTAAACTGGTTTACTACCAATAATTTGAAATTGAGTAGGACAAAACTCAATAAATAATTATCTCTTCGAATAATAAGTTATCCACACAGAAGCACGTAAAATTATCAGGTATAATTATTGATGACTCACTTTAATGGGAAATTCATATTCACTTTCTTTGCAAAAAACTGTCAACTCAGCTCTACCTTTCCAGCCAGCTAAAAAGATTTATAAGTATCAGTATATTGCTAACTACGTATTCCTCACTATTCCTCACTATTTCACTCCCATTTAATGTATGGAGCTCTCTTATGGAGAAAATATTCTCATCCTCAAAAAAAAAATTCCATATGCCAACCTCTCTTCTTCTTTTGAAAAATTCTGCCCTTGCCTTGTATATTTATTTCAAACACCCTGCTAGAGATCCACAAATAGAAAATTATATTCTCCAC
>WOGR01006169.1:0-13264 GCA_015342045.1 Leptinotarsa lineolata | reverse complement strand
AGAATATAATCTTTAGTTTTTTCAAAGTTCATCGTCAAGAGTGAATAACAATACATTTTTTGTATCAGTTTTGAAAGAAAAATTCAGAAAACTGAAACGAATTTTTCCCAGTTGCTCTTTACACCATACAATTTTTATCAATAGTAGTAATTTATTTATGCAACAGACACTACAGTGTATAGCATAAGTTTCTAAAGAAGGTACATTGTTGGAATCCCAAAATTTCTCTAAGTGAAATACATGAATGAAATCTGATATATGAGTTAAAACAAAACACAAACACTTAAGGCAATCGCACAACTAAAGCGGTGTCTATTTCTTAAGCTTATATTACATACACACCCATATACAGTCATCATTTCACGGAACATAGATGTATATACGTAGAAATATAATAGAAAATGGAATTGAACATTTATGGTTTTGCACACACGAAACAGAAGAATTTTGCAACAAGCACGGTGAGCATGTTCAAAATTGCATAGGAAAACGCACATGTTCAGTAAACTGATAAAACGAACAAAAACAATGTTGCAGAAATAAATTATCAATTTTTTTCTTTTTTCTTGAATGAAAGTGAATTGATATTCTTCTTCTGTTGGTAACATATTATAAAGATTGTAGTCCAAATAATTCTTCTGGGAAACAGAAAGCCGGTATTTTGGTAACTTAATGAAGTTTGCTTGTCTTGTATTGTGGCCATGTATTTGAGATTTTCAAAATACTTATTTGTTCATTTATTTCTCTCAGAGAATGTTCGATATATTTTGACGGGAGCGGTAGTACTCTAAATCGAACAAAGATATCGAAATTGGTCGAAGAATTATATTCAACTTGCCTCACAAACCGATAAGGCTAATGTGATTAGGATAGGCTACAATTGCGTTAGTTTCGTTTCACATAATGAACTTTTGAAAAGGTTAAGGTTGAATTTTTGTTTCGTGTTGTTTTCAGGCAGATAGGCATTAACCTAATTTGGCATTGGAATTGATAGTAGTTTACTTTCAGAAAATTTTATCAAAAGTCATTATTGTGATTAACAGGTTACGACAGGAAATAATGACAGAAATAACAGAAGAAAAGTATGAGCTCACATGCTCTGGGATCCGTGAGTTGATTCAAAGATTATGATCTTGTAAAAGACAATAAGTTGAAGTTATTACTGATTCCTCATGAACCGTAATAAAAACTGCTTATTCACTTCACAGACATTCTGTTGCTTTCACAAGTTTAGAAATAGCAAACAACTCATGACATGTGAGCTATCTGAAAAATATCCCCTTTCAATTTCAATTTACAGTTTATTTCTTGAAATTGAAAAAGTTCGCATACATAATAAACGCACAGACGATCAAAGTTGTGTAGAAACTGGGAACATATATAAAGCTCCAATTATGAAGGAACACCGATTGCAAATCACAAAATCGGCATTCACCTTATTTTCTTTTGTCCCTAATAATGACTTGAACCATATTCACCTTCAATAGTGAAATGTTTTGTTATCTGTAGAAGAATCGTGCTCTTTTTTAACACACAAGTCTATGTAGCAATCTCTTAGACTACATCTGGTGTACATGGCATCTTTTCCTCGTATTCTTCCTTCTTTATCAAAGAGAACAAAATCCGGTCTGATGAGCCGTAGTCGAATGAAAACTGAAATACTAAACGTTTCATCTGCTACTACGGCAGACATATCAGACTTATGTGCATTATGCCCGAAGTTATATATCAAAGAATTTCCTTCAAAGATTCAACATTTATATCTGAGGCTATGATTTCAGTTACCAATGCTTCCTTTTTTGTGAATATTGAAAAGGAAGAAACGGAAGTTTGAAGATTGTAGCCTTACGTTTTCAATTCAAATAATTTGTGTGTATATACTGTCTGCATCAATGTTTTTTTTTATTCTCTGATAAGATAAAATATTCTATAAACTCTCATTATAGAACTCAATTATAATTTCCAGAATAATCAAAATTCAATGGAATAATTATCCTTTTGTGTTTGTTGATACAATTTCAGAAAATGGGATTATCATTATTTTTATGAATGCACATAAATTTTACCGGATGTCAGGAAGTCATGAAACTGTCAAAGCAATTCTCATAAAGTGGAATAAGTACTTGGAAGCAGGAAATGATGAATTTGATGTAAATAGTTAAAATAATAATGTTGCAATAATAACTCAAAAGAGTCCTGACCTAGTATAGTTGAGACCAATTTCCAACACATTTTGAAGAGGAATGAACTCAAACTCGTTCTTTTTACAATATTATAAATTTGATTTGTTTTGTTGGGTCAGTTCTCATTTATGCACTACTTTCTTAAATGTCAGATATTTAGACGAAAATCTTTGCGGAAACTTATAATTTCATGAAAAGTATTGATTTCGAAAACCAGTAGATTTTCAATTGAAATGAGTATGTTTTCAAGAGAGATTGATTTTTGATACAAAAAGGTTCTAACTTTTTTTCATACATGTTGATGCATAAAGATGGAGAAGAAGATAGCCAAAACCTTTCTTTCCCAAGTAGATTCTATCTTGTCATTTGCCCATTGAAATGAAATGAAATCTATTAAAAAGTGAAAGTAAAGAATATACAATATTTCTTTGGTGAATAAATAACAAAATCATTTTCTGTTACTATACAGTGCGTCCATACATAAAATATTATAAATAGATTCAGAAAGACTCTTTAATTTTTTTTACTGCTTTTTAAGATGATAATGAATATTCATAGAAAAATACCTTCAAAATTACCCAGTCATCGGTTTTTTCAGATGAAACATTTATTTTTCTCAAATTGATGAAGTTATTCAAAAATGAATCTCAAGTGGCATCAAATTGGCACATGATGTACAAAAATACAAAACATGTTTTCAAAATTCCATTAGAGAGTATACGTTACAGGTACTTCACAAGATCATGAAAAATAAACAATATCATTGAATAAAATTACTTTGTTATGCAGGCATGCTCCACAAAAAAACGAAAGTTGATATTCAAAGTATTCTCCACTGACCGCTAGACACTGACCCGCCATCAAAATTCTCTACTGTTTTGTAGCACAGTGGCTGTTATGTTCTATATTTTTTGCCTGACTCAGTTTTTTTAAACATGAATATGCCAGGTTCATTGGTAGAGACTTCAGATTCAAAATATGAGTCTAATGGGCTATTGAGGTCTTGTGATGTAGGGAGCCACTACGCTGTTTCTCTCCTTCCTTTCTACCGAAAAATTCTGCTAACAATTTTAAGCACAAATGCAACGAAATGTGATGGTGGGTTAACCTATTTAGCATATAGATATCATGAAAATTGTGGGTGGAATTATTTTTTATGAAATTCCAAAATAATGCTATTATGGAATTCATTGGGATAGTAAACCAAGCTTTCCAAGGCGGACAGTTGCGAAGTCAAGCTTCGACATCGGCAGCCAACGAGATTTACTTCTCTGTCTTCCACTGCAGTAAGGCAACTAGTTGTAAACGAGACCTCAAACACAATGTATTCATGATTCAATGTCAGACAGCGCTGTTTCGACTCGTCATAGGTCTTGTCATTGATGCTAAAAAAAACAGGCTGAATAAGGCTCAGGCTGAACTAAGTCTTGGTTTTTGAGAACAGTTGAGACCCTCAATGCCTTTGTGGTTCAGTCCAATACCATCGATGGAACCTATGTTGAGTCGAAACAGTCTGGTGTTGAATCATTAATGCGTTTTGTTTGAGTTCTGGTTCTCAACTTGCTGCCTTGCAGTGGAAATCAGAGGAATAATCTTGTTGGTATCGATGTCGAAACTGGCTTTGCAACTGACTCCCTGAGGAGCCTCGTTCATCTTTGATATTCAATAAGTGAGCTTTTTGTCGATTCCATAGATGGCGTTGCCGTAAGGTGACATATTGTCACCTTTTTTTACACAGAATTGTTTTTAGGGACAATAGAGTCCAGCAATACTTCAGTGGTTTAACCGAACACTACTGATGAGGCACTTGGCGAGTTTAAATAGCGCTATCTGATGTAGAATCAACAATGCTTTATGTTCGAGCTCTGGTTCTCAACTTGTTGCCTTTCAGTGAAAGCGGCAGTGAAAGACAGAGAACAAATTTTGTCGGTGTCGATGTTGAAGCTGACTTTGCAACTGACTACCACGTTCATCTTTGGTATCCAAGTATTGAGCTCTCTCTCGATCACATAGATGGCGTCTTCGTAAGAGTAGATGTCACGACCTATTTTACTTAGGTTTGTTTTTAAGGACAGTTGAGTCCAGCAATACTTCAGTGATTCAGCCTAGCACTACTGACGAGACCTAAGGCGGATCAAAACAAAGCTGTCGAGTGTTGAATCATGAATGCGTTGTATTTAGGCCCTTGTTTTCAACATAATGCCTATGTCAAATCTTCATAACAAGAATATAGACCAGTAATTGTATTTCTTGCAATTCATTCATTGATTTTCGTTGCCGGTGCATAGATATTTTCACATATGATGAAGAACTACATTAGTTTTTCAGCAGTTCATAATAATGTCGCATCCATAAAGGATTTTGGGAACTATAGTGATTGCGTTTCTATTTCTAATTTCTATACCTAATATTATTTCATCAATCAGAACGAATCAGTGTATACATCTTTCAGTTATCCCGAGTGTCCATAGCTATAAGTCCAGGCAAATTAGTGCTCTAGCCCCTAAAAATTGTTCGAGAACTTAAAATCGTTTTGATTTCTCTTCGGGGTTCTGAATAACGAGTATATGAGATTGCGATGATTTCCAGATTGTGCTTCAGATATGAGAACCTGAAAACCATGATATTTTTGCACTATTTTTAGTTTTTAACGATAATTCGAGTGAGCGTTCTACATAAAATGTGAATAATTTTTTCTGAAGACTATTGAATTTTGTATCGAATGGCGTTATAAACATCAAAATCGGCTTAATCGTTTAGCCACCGTTACCCGTTAAAAATACCCGATTTTCACCTACTTCATTGAAAATGACTGTTCCGATTGAAAAATATAAAACAGGAGTTGTAGAGAATTCAATTTCGAATCAATTCAGAGTTCACTTGTTCTATTGCTGAGATATAAATGTCAAACCAAAAAAGGTCGTATAGCGTTTTCGCTTGGGCATCCCAACGTATAAAACTTCGTCTGAACTCAAAACTTCACTTTTTAACAATTTTCAAGTAGAAGTAATCAACTCAATGTCATTTTGTCAAAATCTGATTACATGGTAACAATAGTATCATCAATCAGGTACCAGACGATCACACAAAAACCGTTCTGCTCATTATAGCAGAGTTTCTAATAATGATTGAATGATTCATTACAATTGGAAGGGGGTTGATTACATGGGATATCGAAATCGAGATAGGATTGTGACAGCCGTCATTTTGTGCCTGTGTGCTTCTTTTGGCTCCTAGTTCGTTTCAGTGAATCCAGGTAGAAGAATAGATTTGTATCACCACAGGTTATCAGGAATCAATGAACTTCAACGAATGAATAATTTTCAAATGATTTTCAAATCGCATGTTGTAGCTGGTTCGTTTTCTTTCAGACCCGGTTTGTTCGGATGAGTCGTCATTGGAATAGAGTTCTTGTTCTTACTGAAGTTAAATTTTTGCACTCTATTACTTTCCTTAATCATACGACTTCTCATTTCTGTTCTATTTTCAGCTTCAAAATTATTAGACATCTTGGCCCTCTTGTACAACATTCCCGCATATAAAACAAGTTATACTTGCCATGTTGCGACAGCGGTCTTAAAATCACTAATCATACAATGTAATTTGGCATGTCTCGCAACAAATTGTAAAAAGAACTCGATATAGAAGAGTAAACATACTCGCGCGCCAAGGCACGAAAACTAGTCCCAAGTTTTAGTATCCGTTGTAAGAGGATTGTGAAGAGGAAATGTAGCATTCGTGGATAAAAGGCCCGACGACCGAGCGCCCACTTTCCTCTGGTTGTCTGGAATGCGAAAAATGAGAGGCCCTACTACTGAACAAAATAATCTTTGGGTGTTCCTTTCAACTGGTTCTACAATGTTTAGACATACTTCTTTTTTATGAAAGAGCAACGAATCTAATTATAATACGATCAATTACTCCTGAAAAATTAATAAGTTGTGAATACATACAGTAATACAATTCGTCCTGATTTATTTGAAATTAAATTGAAAGAGGTATACTTTTGGGAAAGGTTGATTCCTGAGAAAGAGTGAATTAGGCTTCCTACTCCTCCATCTTCATATAAAAAATGTGGGAAACTTCCAAAGAAATGAAGAAAGCAATCGATTGGCGGAAATTTAGCGCAACGGCTGTTTCAAAATTCGCTCACGGAGTACAGAAATAGAGGAATTTCAAATTACAAGAAGCATGTGATTGAAAATAATATTTTCTACAACTTTATTCTCATATTATTTTTCAACCGGAACAGTCATTTTCAACCAACAGGCGTTATTCAAGACCCACTTCAATGTGAGACTTTCAGCAAATCGTTTCACAAGAATGCAAAACGTTTTTCGTTGTACCATAGCTTCTTCAGGCGTGTCTATACTCTATGTATAGACATGCCTGAAGAAGCAATCGTATAACGGAAATCGTTTTGCATTTTTGAAAAACTGTTTGGGAAAAATCTAACAGTTTCTTGAAAACGTTATGGATTTTCATCAAGTATCGGCCGACTCCATCACATATCAACAGGCGTTAGGAGTTGAGGGTTGTCATCACAACCTAGAAACCGTCACAAACCCGTTATTCAGGACCTTCAAGAGAAATGGAAATTATTTCTATGATTGAACTTACAGATATTTGATGAAAATCCATTAAGACGTATTTTAAAAATACTTCAACGGAGATTTCCAAAACCGCGACATGTGTTTCACTATACAATAACATCTTCAAGCGTCACACTATTAATGATGATATTGTATAGCGACACACGTGTCGCGATTTTGTGAACTGTCAAGCAGAAATCTCACATTGAAGTGTTTTTATGATACGTCAAAATGCAACCATCGGAAACAAAGATCAACAGGTGACCTCCTATCGAAATAACGCAATCGAGAATCATGGAGAGCCAAGAGCTGTTGCGCTTGATATTTCTGAGGCCTTTGACCGTGTGGGGCATGAGGGTTTGCTAGCCAAATTTCGATGCTATAGTTTGTCGGATCATTTTTGTATATAGCTCTTCAGATCCTTGAAAGAACGTTCCCTGCAAGTGGCCGTAGATGGATATCTCTCAAATACTTTTATCATCAATGCTGATATCCCCCAGGGATCCATATTGTCACCAATCCTCTTTTTATTATATATCAATGCCTCATTGAAAGAAACGAAGATTCCAATATATTGCTTTGCCGGCAGCAGGAGGTTGCATATCTTGATGAGGATCTAGAAGTAATTTTGAATTGGAGGGAAAGTAACCAGGTTATTCAATGGCACGAAAACTCAGGCATTGGTTTTCTCCAAAAAGATGAATCTCTCCGAACCGGATATAATAATGTCAGGATAGACAATTCCGCTTTCTGCTTCGACAAGTTCGTTGGAGGTTGAATTGAACAACAATATGTCTTGGCACAATCATGGTGCTGGAATTGCAAAGGCTGCTTCTCAACAGCTTGGAACACTTTCAGAACCAAACTACTGTACACACCCCAGCAAACTTCTGATGCTTTATAAAGTTCAGATCAGACCTTCCTCAGAGTAGTGTTCTCAGGTATGGAGCTCCGCCCCTAAGCGTACCCTGAAGCTGCTGAATTCCATCTAGAAAAGAGTCATCCGCCTGATTGGAGACGCAAACATCACCTGCAACTTTGATAGTCTGAAAAATCAAAGAGAGGTTGGAGATTTGTGTCTCTTTTCTAGATATCTTCACAGAAAGTGTTCAAGGGACTTGGCACATTTGATTCCACCATTTGGAGAACTGCGTTCATATACAATAACCTTCCTGAGAACGTTTTCCTTCAGCGATTCAAATCCAATGTGAATCACTATTTTCGCACAGGCACCGCTCGTAGAGTGCCTTGAAGTATATCCTGTAGAGCTTGTGTTTTTTCCTCAAAAACAGGCAAACTCGCAGTTTCATGTCTGAAGTACTCTTCATCTCGTAATTAATTTTTTTTCAACACACTGCATTAACCAGTCTAATAAAATCAGTTGAACACTAGAAAATTATATGTGCTGCCTTCAGAAACTAATTGATGTGAATTAACTATTATGGTTCATTCTTGTCCCACAGTAGTGGGCTGTTGCTGAATTAAGTTCCATGCTTCAATTTTCTCAAATTCAAATTCTGGAATCAATGTTCAACTATATGGAATTAATTCGCTACACTGGAGGAGTTGATCAATTGACTGAATATTTTCTACCAGATGTTATTTTATAAGAATTCAAAAATAACATAATATATGCTTGGTTACAACATTATAAGGAATGACTAAAAAGTAATTATTATGAAAGTGTACACATTTCTCTTTCATCAACCTTGATATAGACGTAAAATTATGATCATGATTTGATCGCGAGTTATTTACGTTCCAGTTTCAGAATATTTATGGACTAGATGTGATATAATGCTACTCTGTAATCCATTATATTGTTATCCTTCGATTGAAAAACTTCCTAGGTAATTTTGTCAATCATCGAATCAGCATTTCAAAAGAGTAATGTGAAATGAATTTCAGAATGAAGTGATATTTTTTGGATAATAAACATTGGTAGTTTTTGATGTCGTATTTTCCAGCATTATGCTTTATATTTAAGTAGAACTAGAGTATTTAGCGCTGTCTACAGATATCACTGACCTTTCGAAAGCAATGAAGGAAAAGGTAGAGAGAACTTCATCAATAACAAAAAATTGAAATCAATGACCAAACACTACATACTTTCGTACTATTCCAACCACGGAGCATACAAAAAATATATAAGAATCTGATTTGCTATTAAAATGAGAAGAAATTCGAAGTGAAAATTTTGGAGAAATCATGGGTCGTTGTAGTTTGAATGCGATTAACATTGTTTCTTGTTGACAGCTACAATAAAATTTTCACTTTCCGAGATTTCGATTTTATCTCATCCATATACTTCGATTATAACATTTTCTATTTCAATTAGGTTTTCGAAATCTGTAATTTTTGTCAGACATAGAATATTTGATCATTTACCAAATGATATATGTTATAATGGTATGCTTTTTTTCGAACTTTTTCCAGCAGTCTCCGAAAATTATGATTGAGGTATCATTCAATTCGGAATAGCGTCTAGAGTTTTTGAAAACGGACGACTTTCGAAAATGAAAATTGCAAAAGTTATAAACAATTTTGTGAAAAATAAAAAATGGGTTTAGTTTTTTGGAAATATGTCAAAAACTTATTGGGCTTTCAAAATCAAAAAAAGGTTCGAAAAGAGGAAAAAATTTTCTATAAAAAATCTCAACTGCCAAAACTGTAGGACCAATATTTATAATTTTCCCGGAGCCTTGAAAATGAACTCGAAATCGGATGTTTAGCCGCGCGTAAGCCGTGCCTGTTTGGGCCATTTTGACAAAAAATAATTTAGCATATCAAATATATAAATTGGGAAATGAAAAAATTCAGGCATATACCGAAAAGATAGATGAACAATGGTCTGTCGGTAAAAAATTTTCAATTCAATTATTCGATTCATTACGCTATTTTTCCTTTAGTAGAGCTGTGACTATAACGGTAAAGAATCGATTTCCGATCGTAATAATGGAAAAATATTGGTTTTTAGTTATTTATCAACAATTCACTGCATTTTTAAATGAAAAAGTTCAGTAAATACTCAAGGAAAATTTTTTTCTCATTATTACTAATGTGATTTTTTTAAGAAGCTACATTAAAATATTTTTTTTTTCAATTTTCATCATATATTGTTTGGAAATTTTTTATAAACAGGTGCATTGTTCATAACATAATTATTTTTTGGGAATCCTAATCTTTAATGGAAATTATGATTTTTAAAAATGAAGCGTTTCCTAAAATATTTCCACAATGCAAAAAAACGCATTCGTTAATTAACAATTTTTCTACCACCTATTATCGATAGTAAGAAACTATTTTTTTTCAATCAATAATAATCTTGTTTTTTAATATTTGGAAAAATAAAGTTTCAATTTTTTTAATTTTTCATTGTTCATTGAATGAACTATTTGGTGTGAACGAATGAATTTCTCCTTTTCATTGATTTTTCCTAGTTGCACTCAATGAATATTTTTTTTTTCATTTTTTTATCGAATTTTATAATTTTTGTGCTCCATTACTCAATTATTATCATCTATTTTTTTATTATTTGGATTATTATATCCATTCAACTGATGGAGATACAATAAAAAATTCCAAGGCTGAATATATTTTCTGATTAATGAAGAAAAAATTAGTCTTGGGATTTTTTATTGTATCTCCATTAGTTCAATGAATATAATGATTTGAATGATAGAAAAATAGATGATAATGATTGAGTAATGGAGCGCAAAAATTATAAAATTTGGTAAAAAATTGAAAAAAAAAATGCATGGTTGTTTTTCATTCATTAGTTGCAACTAGAAAAAATAAAATAATTCATTCGTTTTCAACAAATTGTTTATTCATAACATAATGGAGAATTTTAATGATTGAAGTTTTTTTCCCAAATATTAAAAAACCAAATAAATGATGATTTGAAAGGAATGGTTCCTCAATATTGATAATTAGTGGTAAAGAAAGTTGTTGATTATCAAATGCGTTTTTTGCATTGTGAAAATTCATTTGAGAAACGCTTTCTTTGAAAAAATCAAAATTTCCATCAAAGATTGAGATTCCAAAATGGAAGTTCAATTATGTTATAAACAATGCATTTGTGCACAACACATTTTCAAACAACAATTTTTTACCGACAGATTATTGTTTATTTATCTTTCGAGTACATGCCTGAATTTTTTTATTCCTCAATTTATATATTTTATATGCTAAAACTGTTTTTTTTGTGAAAATGGCCCAAACAGGCACGGCTCCCGCACGGCTAAACACCCGATTTCGAGCTCATTTTCAGGGCTCCGGAAAAATTATAAATATTAGTCCTACAGTTCCGGGAGTCAAACTCCTCTATAGGAAATTTCCTTTTCTTTTCGAATCTTTTTTTCGATTTCAAAAATCCCAATAAGCTTTTGAGATATTATAAAAAAAGTAAACAAATTTTTTTATTTTTCACTGAATTGTTAGTAACTTTTGCAATTTTCATTTTCGAAAGTCGTCCGTTTTCATAAATTTTCTAGACGCTATTCCAAATCAAATGATATTTCAACCATAACTTTCAGAGACTGCTAAAAAATGTTCGAAAAAAAAACACTTCTTGACTAGACTATTATGGCAGATATTACTCTTGATCTATTTCCAGGCATTATACTCTTGTTTGAATTGGAAGGGGTACATTTTCAGGAGAGATTTGTCTTACTGTGTTTTATTGACAGTGTATGTAAGTGAAATTTTTTCTCTTTCATATATTTCATTGTATAGTGTTCCTATGATTGATATTTCATTCAATTTCCTAAGGAACGTTAGGAAATTCGGAAATACTTTTTCTTTCGCATAATTCGATGTTCAAATGAGAGTAGTTTTTTTGAGAGAGCTTTTTTTCAGTTCTCTAAGTATTTTTTCTTTCATATAATTCAATGTTTATACAGTGTGATCCACTTAAGATGAAGAGACTTCTGTATTTTAGTCATTTTTGATATAAGAAATTTGATTTTTGGTACAAGCTTAGACCTCCATTGACCACACCTTTCGCAATTATCAACCCGAGTGACAACTTCAAACTGAGCAAAATTCTCGAAACGGGCATATTCTCGATATTTTGCTTCGCGTTAATGATACCGAAATTAGGTAATCGAAAAAGTTTTGAGAGGGCTTCTTCTTCCAGTTCGTATCTGAAAGTAACTCATTTGGAAGACCTATATATCTTTGTGAACACCATTTTTTGTATGCAGATGGTGAAGTAAAAAGCCAAAACCTTCGTTTCCTAGGAAAAGGAAAGACCAGGGTTGGAAGTCATATGTTTTGTCTTTTACATTTTTAGTGTCCTTTTTTATAAACTATTTGTGATATTTTTATATTGATAAATAGTATTTTTATACTGTTCCGTAAATAAAATTATTTTTTTAACATCATCCACAAGGGAAATATAAAAATTTTTATAGGACAGAAAAAGTGTGACTTTCAACCCCGGATCGGCGATGGATACAGTATCTGAGGCTGATAGTTTTGACCTAAGATGAAAAAGAGTGGTTGCATGTTTTGACACAACTGACTGATCTTCATCCTTTCCTGTTTCGAAAAGGGTTCATACATATTTATTGTATTATTCTGGGAACAAAGACCTATTACGATCATTATATTATTACTTAGTTGATTGAGGGATACAAAAACATTCAAATCAATATTTTCATTTGAAATAGAAATAATATACGTAATTAATTATATCAAAGAAGAAAAGAAAGTGTGTCATTCGCAGGAAAAACAAATTTGCTCCAAATGAATAATTTGAAACCAAAAAATATAGATCCATCAGTCCGCAATGCTTGTAAATTAAAAATACCTGTCCTAGCGAAATTATTTTTAGTCACTTTTTAATTCTGTGAATATTCGAAACCGCAATTATGGCAAATGTAACCTGGTATGACAAATGTAACCTGGCAAATGTAAAGCTGTTTTTCGAATACACTTGGGAGGCGAACCGAAATAAATACTTGAAGTCATGAGTATCTAGTTTTCTAATTCTTTCCCCTATTTGTCGATGAAGATTTGCGTTCGTTCAATTTTCCAATATGACCGCTGTGACAACCAACCCCTATACCCCTTTCAATTCGAACCTAGTCTCTTTGTATTATCGTGAATATATGGTGATGAATGATTTGTTTTGTAGTAACTTGTGATTGATGTTCAAGGTTGAGAAATTTAACGATATCTTTTATTGTTCAAATTGAACTCCGTTTTTCATTTTCTCAGTAATAAAGGAAATAATAATATCATTATCATTAACATAACTATTGCGAATAGAGTTTTTGAATAGGTTGGAAGTGATAACGACAGAGTTATACAGGGTGTTTTATCTGAGACGAGCTACCCCGTATATTTCTCATCCCATAATGAGTGGATAAATTTCCCGAAACACTTCGAATGATTTTGTTTGGGGGACATCTTTTGGCGTATATTTTAGGCTTGAACGAGGAGAGGGGTTGAATGATACTTCATTTGAAAGGTCTTGGAAGC
>WOGR01006168.1:0-13266 GCA_015342045.1 Leptinotarsa lineolata | reverse complement strand
GCTCATTTCCATATGAGTGAATTTTTTTTCACCTTTCATGTAGTATATCGTGTAGAAACCCTTTGAATGACATCTGATTTACATCTATAACGAATGTTTGGAATATAAACTGAGTAGAAAAAAGTGTTTTTTGTATAATTCAGTGTTCATATAAAAGTATTTGCTTCGGAAGAATTTTTTATTTCGTGTAATTCAATGTTTGTATAAAAGTAGCTGTTTCAGAAGGCCTTTTCCTTCCATTTCGTATCTGAAAGTTACTTCTTTGAATGATCTACACATCTATATTTACAGTTGCTTCTTTTGAAAATAATTGCTTTCTTCCTTTCTTTGGAAGATTCCCACATTTTTCTTGTAACAAGATGGAGTAGTAGAAAGCCAAGAACTTCCTTTCCCATGAACACTATGTATACTTCATTTTTATATATTATTATTGCCATGGTGATATAAAAAACAAGTATTGTAAAATGTTGACAAGTAAAGTTATTAGTGAAGAATTAATCCTCTTGTTTCTTTAAAAGTCTATTGAAATATGGCATAGTCGGAAAACGAAATACTTGAGGTCAATTATGATGGAAGCAGTGGAGATAAGGGAGACCTGGAAGCCAAACTAGTTATTGGAAGAGAAGAATTCGACCATATGGTGTCAAAATGGCTGTCCAAAATTGATAAAATCAACCCATTCAACATTAAAGAAGATAACTCAAATACATGGATAAAACAATATGAATTCATGGCCGTGTCCAACAAATGGACTTCAGACGATCAGAAAATACATCATTTGAAATTCAATTTATCCGGTATTTCTCTTCGTTGGTATGAACAAAACTTCAGTGAATCCCGATCATTTTCTTGGGAGGAATGAAAAAATTCCTTCATGGTGACGTTTGATGAAGATAGCATAACAAAATGATATAAAGCTCTGAATTATAAACTACATCAAGAAACAATTCTTGAATTTTTTCATGAAAAACAACGGTTGTTATACTCAGCAGACAATTCTCTTGCCGAAAATTTCGTCATTTCCCTATTGATATTGGGGCTTCCGTACTACATAAGGAATTCGAGGCGAAAGTATTAAAATGAGTATCTGGTTCTGAAAACGGAAAAAGAATGTTTTCCGAAACGTCGACCACTGAAAAAAGCTAAGTATGAATATTTGATTTTTTTTCAATTGTTTTCTTTTCAATTTGTAAGCAAAATTTATGAATACGAAAATTTACTGACTAATTGACTCTTCAGGGGTTTAACACATGTGCTGAAATGTCCTGGACCTAAGAAAACAAACTTCTTGACTTTACTCATCAACGTAATCTCCATTGAAATCCACAGTCAATCTAGCGCCGCTTTATAATTTCAATACCACTTTGGTTGAACAATTCATCTTCTGCATCAAAATAGGCCTCAGCATCAGTGTTTCAGTCCAACCTGAAATATCAATGTTTTTCAATAATATTCCGGTTCGAAAGGCGAAATTAATAATCGTGTCTTGTCAGTGTCAAACATATATATTCTTCTTCAATAAATCATTTTTCAAACTCACGTCACAGGCAACTGTGCGTGTAAATATACAAACGAAATTCAAACAAATTTTTACATAGTGTCCTCACAAAGTGAATTTAACTACAATATACAATAGGTTTCTGAATCCCTAACATATCTCCCCCCCTAGTCACTGTATCTCAAACAGTTACTCTCGAAAATTTTCTACTTTCTATTTCTTCGAACATCCAGTATGCGAAGTTTTGAAACTGGTCTCCGTAGTTGACAGCCATTTGGTGTTGAAACATCAATCACTCTTACTTTCTTGTCTTTGGCTGGGTACAATTTTATTATCTTTCCTCTTGTCTAGGTGTTTCTTGGGCTACTGGAATCTAGGATAAGAATCAAATCTCCTATTTGGATGTTGGTGTGATCCTTGTGCCATTTACTGCGATTAATCAGAAATGGCATATATTCCATAGTCCATCGTTGCCAGAAATGATCAACCATCTTTTGGGCAGCTTTCCATTTAGATCAAAGTTCTATATCCTTCACATCAGTATTGACACACGGCAAAGCAGAATAGGATGGTCCGATGAGGAAATGATTTGGTGTAAGGGCGTTTTCATCGTCAAGATCTACTGGTACATGGGATCAATGGCCTGGAGTTGGAAATATTTGGAATTTAAGCAAATACAGTTCTCAACACGTACTCTTGAGGTTATTTTGACGTTAATACCTCTTTGTTTTTTTTGATTGACTGAATGAGCCTTTCCCACGCTCCTCCCATGTTCGGAGCCAATGGTGCATTCCAAAACCACGTTACCGCCTTCAATGAACAAAATTTCATAATTTCTGATTGAGTTTTTGAAGGCATTCAAAAAGTTCACGTTCTGCTCCGTTCAAACATGTTCCACTATCACTGTATATTTCTTCTGGGAAACCTCGCCTGCACCCAAACTGCCAAAAAACGTGAATGAATCCATCTGTACTGAGGTCATTGGCTATTTCAAGATGGATTGCTCTGGTCACCATACAAGTGAAAATGACACCCCATCTCTTGACATGGCTACTTTTTACTGTTACCTCAAAGGGACCAAAGTAATCCACTCCGGTCTTTACAAAGGGTCTAATTGTAGGTTCTAGGCGACATGATGGAAGTTGTCCCACGACAGGAATTTCTGGCAGTGACTTACGGTTTTTGCATTTTTGACAATTTGCCCAACAACTTCTTACAGCTTGTCTCATACGAATAATCCAAAATTTCTGTCTCAAGTTGTTTAAAACTATTACCTGTCCATGGTGAATAACTTTCTCATGATAAAACTGAATGAGTAACTTTGTAATGTAATGTTTGGGATCTAAAATAATTGAATGTTTTATGGCTCCATTGATTTTTGTAGAATTTTCCAACCTTCCCCTCAAACGTACCAATTTTTTGTTTGGGTCGAAGTAACAGTTGAACATATGAATTCTACTTGATGTATTCAAGGATTCACTACATGATAACATACCTTCCTTTTCAGGGAATGAATCTTCTTGCACTTTCCTGAGCAGTAAGTTTTCAGCTCCAGCAATTTCGTCTATATCTGATTCACCCTGTTTCTTTTCTAAACTTCGACAATTGTCGATGCATCTTTTCATCCATGCTGTTGTTCTCAACAGTCTCTGCCATTTTGAGAATCTTTCAGGTAGTGGTATAACCAATTTATTTCTGACGGAATTGACGAGGATAAATTCAAGTTTTTCTTCGGTGTCCACGGTATCAACATTGAAATTTTCCGTATTTCTGCTAGGCCACTGTTCGAAGGATTCTAATAAGAATGAAGGACCACGAATTCACCTAGACATAGGTGAGAATTCTGTATTTAAAGAATATTTGGTAGCCTCATCAGCTACATTTTCTTTAGATCCTATATATTTCCAGTTATTCGTGTTGGTTATTTTCTGTATCTCTCTTGAAACGCCGTGCTTCCGAACAAATCCAATACAGGACTGTTTTGTAGTCAGTCCAGTCCCATTAGAGCTGCTTGTAGCTCAAGCCTGGGTATTGAAGTTGGCTTCAAGGGTGCTACTCTAGTTTCCGCATTGACAAAGCAAACTTCCACCTCATTTTCACATTCCCAACGCAAATAAGCTACACTTGCAAATGCATCTTTAGATGCATCGCAGAATATGTGTAGCTGGATTGTACTTCTACTCCTGTCCATTTTACAATACTGTCGTGGGACTTGGAATTCAGAAATATGTTTCCTATCCAATTATCCCAAGTCCTATTAAGAGCATCAGTAATTTCGTCATCCCATCCAATTTTGCTTCTCCAAATATCCTGTAAAAGAATTTCACCCTGTATCATAAAATTTGAAATAAGACCAAGCGGGTCAGAAACAGACATAACAATTCTTTAAATTTCCCGTTTTGTAGGTCTTTTTTATTTCCAAAAGTATCTTTGTCAATTTTATTAAATTTTGTTTTGAAACAAAAGGAATCGTTTGCTGGGTTCCACCAAACACCTAAAATCCGTTCTGTTGAAATGTCGATGTTGTTTTCTATACATTTCATGTTATTTGCTATGGGAGAAGGGTCGATATTCTCAAGAATACTAGGTGTATTTGTCATCCAATTACAAATCGTGAAACCTCCTTGTTTATGAATGTAAATAATTTCAGAAATTCACTTTTCTGCATTCTCTTCTGTGTCAGCTGTTCCAAGGCAGTCATCCATGTAATGACTATCAATAATAGCTTTAGTAGCATCTGGACATTGATCAACAAACTCACGTGCATTTCGATTCTCAGCTTCTTGGGCCAAACAAGGCCCACATGTGAAACCAAAAAAAAACAACATTGATTTCGTAGGTGTCCGGCTGACGTTGTCTGTCCATACTACTAAAAAGAATACGCTGTGCTAAACGATCTTCTTTCCTAACAGCTACCTGTAAAAACATTTCCCGTATGTCCCCAGTAAATGCAATATTTTTTATTCGAAAATTCAGAAGAATGGTATACAAAGAACAACCATCTTGACAGAGTGGTCTGGATATAGTCTGCGGAGTTCAAAGAGAAAATCTCGATATTTAATTCGTTTTTTCTCCTCTTTTCGAAAGAAAAGTGTCACGACTTTACAGGCTACATCCAGAACCATTCTGTCAAGAAGACACTCCAAACTCAAAAGTCCACGGCCTCCCTGTTGTCGGGGGAAGTACAACCGTGGAACGGACGATTTGGGATGCAAACTCCTATGGAGATGCATCATTTTTCGGGTCTTTACATTGAGTTGACACAGCTCTTCCCGAGTCCTTGTGAATGAAGTTATTATTGTTTTATTATTTGGATGTCCATTGCGTTCTGCATCATCGGTGTCTTTACGAACACGTTTGAAGTTAGGAAACCAACGTTTAATTGTTGTTTCTGAGGGAGCGGAATCATTATAACACTTTTCAAGCCTTTGCTTGAACGGTATTTTTTCCCATCAAGAATCAGTGTAAAATAAAAGCAAGAAATTGTTTTGAAAATAACAAAAGCAGTGCCACTCCGATCAAACTTGGTAAATTCGGAAAGCTCCTGATATTTTTAGAACTGAAAAAGTTAGTTGGAGTATTGATGAACTGAAGTAACGTTTTTCATTTAGAAAATTTCTGAATGTTTTGAGAACACGTTTATCTTCTTGATGAACAGACTGATGAGCTTGAGAGCCATGCTCCTATATCTATCTACCAGTACTGATAAAAAGTACGATTTTGTTTTTGTTATATGTCTCTGAACACAATAAATTTGATGTTGATATTCAAAGTGGAATCTATTTGATTTTGATTGAATTTGGACTGCATTTTACGAAGATGTATCATAACCAAAGATTGTCAGAAAAAATGTATTTGTGTTTTTATGGGGTGGCAAAGAAAAATTGACCTTTCTAAAACAACTTTTCAGTTGAAAAAACAGTAAACGCGTGATATCCAAATACTAAAACGCACATCAAAATCTCATTAACAAATCTTGCTTGACCCAACGGAAGATTTGAAATGCACGACCTCATTGGCGTGTTTCAAGTTTAATTACTTTGTACACACCGATAACAATTATTTAACGGGACGGACGTCAGCAACAATGGATTCTCGCCGATTGTTTCGTTAGTGAATAATGGCCAGAGCCTTTCATCGATTATTATTGAAACTGAGAAATGTTGAGGTTCAACATACCTTCCAAGGGATATTTCAAAGAGATCGATAATGAATCGAATTCAAAAAATGCTTCTGTATGTTCCTGCCAGATTAGGAACTCGATATGTGTTCGATCGATGAAGAAATATTGAGACAATAGAAACGAGTACAATGAATGTTAATGAGTGGTCTGACACAATTTCGAAGCATAGGAATCAAGAGGGGGAACTCTGATTGATCAATGCCCCAAAAAGTACCAGTGCCACTATTTTAACTTTTGTTTCCATTTTGTTTTCAGTGAAAATCTCTATTTTGATATTTGGTTCATTCATTTTGCAAATGCAATTCTCATTCTGAGAAGTCTTCCTCAAAGTGGATAAAAACACTAGTTTACAGCCAATTCACGACTGTAATGCCAAATGCAAAATTAGGGGGCCTAAAAATCAAACCGTCCCTTTGATTTTTCAGCCTGTGCTGTCGCTTTATCAATAAATGAATTCATCATGATGAAACCCCAGGATTGAATACTGTAATTGACCCAAAACTGACCCTCAAATCCTTACCTGTCACAGGGAGGCGTGTGGATGTTGTAAACGTCCTTAATTAGACGAATACTAAATAAATAAAGCCAAAGCCGCGGAGTTTGGGAATATTTGCGAATTTGCATAGAAAACCAGATCCGTGAACGCTCCTACTGGAGTCTTGATTATCCTCCACTCATGAATTACAAATGAAGAATAGACTCAAATGGAAAAATTATCGGAATCAGTGGCGTCGATGAATGGAAAGCCTGTCTGGGAACTGAAAGTCATTTCTGTTTTGATTGCATTAATGACGCTGGTAATCATCAACACAAAATGGATCCTTTATTTAATTTCACGTGCGAATATACTGGTCGAATCATACGATTGCGAGGCATTAATAACTATTTATGTTATTAATGTCTTATATTTATGTTATGTTAGAAATTGTTCGTTGGATATATAAACGTTCAACATAATATTTACTCTCTGAAAATGAACGTAGGTGTGTAGATCTATTATCACGGTGAGTACTTAAAAGTATATTTCCAAGAGAAACAAGTGTCGAAAGACCTTCTACGATCAAATTCGATGTTGTCAAACTAAGAACTTGAGTCACTTCAAGTACCTGTGTCATTATACGACCCGATATATTGAAATTTGATAAGCGTAGACCAGTGACGTGGATAAACACGTTACCATAGCAACTCATTTGAAGTGTCAATGTCAAGTTCCACTTAAAAAAAACAAACCAGAGTTAAAATTTTTTCCCATTGAAGATGACATCATAAAATCTTTTTGTTAACTATCTTGGAGGAAATGTCCAAGTCAACTGTCAGTTGTCATGTCAATGTGAAATGTGACATATCTGAAGTACCTATGGAGCATGGAATGCGAATTCAGGAAATATCACATCGAGTGAATACACCAACAGTACTCTAAAGGAAAATTTCGAAATTTGGTAGATATTCTATACATTTTTTGAGTACCTCATTTTCGCAAACTAATTCTAGCTTATATTACTTCAAAAATTGTCACTTAAAGGACAATTTGTTTCATTGAATAAACCACCATTATCATCACACATCTATTCCAAACATCATGCGAAAGATGCAAACAATTTGTCGACTCTATTTGCCTATTTGTGAGTAACGAACACTAATGAAACCAATAATAAAGTTTTATATTTCGTCAATGCTAGTAGTTGGTAATTATTAAAATACACCAGAATAGTTATTCATGAGACATTCTAACTTGTGTTCAAACAAAGATGGCCTTTGTATCTCATGCGAAAGTAGTTGAACACGTTTATGTGATCAATAACGACGGACTTGACAAATGTATAATCGGGTGAATTTGGTATGTGATATCTCTGTCTTTAGATTCAACAGTTTTGATTTTGATATTGGTGATATTTTTCAATATTCTGAACTTTTTTTTATTTGAAATATACGATGGATCAGTGTCAATACTGACTTGCTGAATCGACATCCGGCAATACGCAGTTTCTAAAACAATGACACAAAGACTCTTCAGTTTCTTTGTTTATTTTCAAACAATCTCATCATATATTTTTCTATAAATACCGTCCTGCGTGGCGAAATGATTTAGTTATAGTTGCAATACAGTTAGATTCAAGTTAAGTTTCAATTTTACTTTGAATACTGTAACTGTTTCTCTTTTTCAAAATAAATAATATTCTAAAAACTCATATTTCCGAAGTGAGATATAACATCCATTTCAACAAATGTCAAAAATGATAATAACAAAAAATACGCTTTCTTATCTCCCATGGAAAATAATTATGGTTAGGGAAAAAAGCGTAATAACAAAGTATATGAGGAAATAATATAACGAAGATTGACAAAAAAAAAATAACATATGAAATATGCTCAATGTTTCTTGGATCTTATCTAATTACTCTATAAAAAAGTAACACGAATAAATTCAATGGTTTATATTTCACAGTAACTTTTGGGATTAAAATTTTGTACAGTTCATCTTATATCACACATCAGCTGATTCTCTATTGATTTAGTTTCGCTTATTTTCCAGACTGTCGAATGTTGAAAACACAGAAAATCAGGAAAAAACACTGACTACTTTTCAAAAATCTCTTTCAAAGAATATGCGGTATCTTATCAATCAAGAAACAGAAAAAAGTGAAAGTAAAACTCCACTGAATACGAGCATAAAGCAAGATATAGAAATAGGAATGTATGATAGTTAAAAAAACACCAAAAGTATGAGAAAGGAGGTTTCCTATTATTTTAAACATTTTTTATTGAGCTATTATAGGATAGATTGCCTTTTATCTTTCGGGATTTGGCAACCCTAGTGTTGCACTCTGGCAACTGACAGCTATATCGTGAAGTTTGACATTTTTGAGGTTATACGTACTCAGAACGTTTTAACATACGAGCGCTATTTGTGTTGTTTATAAACCATTCATGTTCACAGCAAAGACGAGTTACCGAAATTATAACATCAAATTCTTGTAGTTCACAACTGCATTTCACGACAGACAGACTTCATCAGATTATACACGTCATTCAGGGACCAACCAGACAACTTTCGAAACAGACGTGTTTTCCTGACATTCTGACGTAGAGTGGTTGAAAGTGGGACATCCAAAACTAAAAAATAATTATCTATACTCTGGAGTGAAGATGTCTTAAAATGAATCTAGAGACACTGCGATGTCTTGAAAATCAATTTGTTTAGAACAGTAAAAAATCGACATTCCAAACATACGTCCGAACATAATAGGTAAGTTGAGAACAAATAAAACGTTTTATTTCTTTATTTAACCGTAAACGCTGATGCCACCTATTTCATTAGTTGCACCAACTAGTTCGAATTATCGAGAAAGTCTAGAAGGGTTATGTCAAGTGAGTTATCATTTCAGGGATGGTACTTTTGAAAAATAATATACGAGGATATATATGGAACATTCCAACCTACTATATCAGCAAACAACATTTGAAATTCAGAGTGTTTTATTATTTAACAGCCCGGCAAACTAGCAAGGCCTCAAGAATCTTCAAAGAAACGTATCCTGCGACGCAAAATTCACTATAATTTTCGCTATACAATAACTTCCTCAGGCGTGTTAATATTAACTAAATTCTTCATAATAACTGTTTTATATAACAATTGAATTATATGATCATTTTCCTATTTAATGACTAACAATTTTACCTTAGTTCAGTTGCGAACAAATTGATTTTTTTAAAACATCATAAAAGAAATTCAACCGACTCATTGAATGGGAATACAATGAACTGATTACAAATTTCCAGGAGAATAATTCAGTAAATTTTCAGTAAATTTTCAGAATTGTTATCCATAAACATTTCAGTTAGCCATTATTAGCCCTTGGCGGCATGAACTAACTTTTCGAATCCTTGTAAGCATATACCAATGCCGTATTTGTTTCGTTTGTGAATTGTGATTGTCACGAGTAGAAATTGATTTATTTGTTTTTCATGATTGACTGAAGTGAGGAAGTCAAACAAGAAATTAATCGATAAACATTACGGATCGATCTAAGAAGAAGAACCTTTTCAAAAAGCGAACCAATAAACCCTAATGAAGAAATAATTCGTGATCTACGTGCTCTTTCAAAACCGTATCGAAGAGCAGCTCGGCCAATAATCATCGACACATTCACTCAGAATTCAAGACAGGCAACGGCGGATATTCGACAAAAAAGTTTGCGTCCGTAATCCGCCAATAAAGTACGATAATCACGCAGCAGCTAGAACAACTGCAATTACACGTATTTTTGATTTTTTTCGAATATTACCTCCGCATAAGGTACGACAATTAACATTCTAGAATTTCCTTAATTGCAGAGACTTTTGAGATTCTGCTGGCATCTTCGATAGCGCGGAATACGGCATCTTTTTTCACAAAATAAGAATACCTGGTAATGTACATGCACCACCATTTTTAAATTATTAAATAATTACTCACCGCTGCTGCTGCTGCCAGACAAACGATACTTCTTACGTGCGAAAATTCTCCTTCTATCATGAGAAAGTTCAAGTAACACAGATCTGAGAATACTTAAGAAATTCCTTGGAAAATTCATCAATAACCAAAACGACTTTACGACTCCTTATTCTGTTTCCGGATTGTTTGGTACATTTTGATGTACTACAACATTTGGTTATCACTATTTACAATACAATACAACACATTTATTTCCAAAAAAATCTGCGAAGTACAAGTGTAGGTTAATGTCAAAAGGATGCTATATTTAATAGACTAGAACAGGGGAAAATATTGATTAAAACAGATAACACAAAATCATATACAAAACACTCGTTTTAACCTTAATGGAATACAATGTATGGTATGTAAGGCCTTTTCTTTAAAGTAAATATGATGTTAACATAACTATTAACATTTTTCAGATCGGCTGGTAGCTTACTGTATAGTTTAGCAGGTAGTACTACAAGACTATGTGAAACCAGCGTTAATATGTGGCTCGAAATTTTCAAATACTTTTGACGGCATTGATAGGGTATTGAATCGTATCGTGAAATAAAAAACTCTGATGGATTTATACCTGGCATGCAACATACTGTTCAAGATATATAAACTTGACACTGTCAAAAAGTTACCATTTATAAATGAATGGCGACAAGAATATTGTTTTTTAAGTTTTAACGACATTGTTCTTATTCTTTTTTGTATCATGTTTTCTCAACACAGATTTGCGTAGTTAAGGCATGAGTGTACATAAATAGAAAGAGAATTTCCACTATCTTCAAATAAAAAATGTGGGAATCCTCCAAAGAAAAAAGAAAGAAATTCATTTCAAAATAAACCGTAAACAAAGGTGTGTAGATCATGCAAAGGAGTATCTTACAGACACAAACCAGATTTGGTCCCACACGACTTTTTCCTGGTCCTAAGATTAAAGAGACCCATAAAAAAAAATGTCGTATTGCGACGATTGAACGCTTGGCGTAGACTTTCAACTATCTACGCCCGGCGTAGACTTTCAACTGTCTACGCTCGGCGTAGACTTCCAACTGTCTATGCTTGGCGTAGACTTTCAACTGTCTACGCTCGGCGTAGACTTTCAACTGTCTACGCTCGGCGTAGACAGTTGAAAGTCAAATCGATCCCGATGAAAACGTAAACAAAATGAGTTCCAAAGAAAATAACGATGTTGCGGTTGAGAAACTAGACAACAAAAAGAGTACCGACAAGGTGGAATTGAAGGGAACAAAAAGGGCGGCGGAGGACAAAACGGAAGAGGCCAAAAAAGCGAAAAAGGAAGAAAATGGCGCGAATTCAGAGGGTGAGGAGTTAGAAGAAGAAAAGGACGAAGAAGGCATTGAGAAAGAAGAAGACACGGGGGAAGAAGATATTCCTGAAGGAGAAGATGATGAAATAGAAGGAGAAGAAGATGATGATGAAGTGGAGGGTGAAGAAGAAGTAATAGAAGAAGAAGAAGAAGTGGACGAGGACGACGCACAATAAAGAGGTACCCGTCTACCTTGTGAGAACAATCTTGACGGACTGAAATTCGGTGCGAAATAAAAGTCTCGGGATACTTTGTGGAAAATGAACTGTCTCACCCATCTCATCCTGTTAATTGTTGAAGAAATCCAAAAGTATACTCGTAGATTATATAGATCTAAATATTGGTGTCTGATGGTTTTTTCAAGGCTGATGTGAGTCAGCCATTTAATGTTTCAATCTCTTAAATACCTTGACTTCCATCATGACACCGTTTTGAACATGAGGACATTTTTCATTGAAATGCTATAGCACTTAGTTCCGTAGTTTATGCTCATTTGAATATTCGATTTGCATACAACTGAACTTTGTACAGGTGTATTAACACAACCACTGCCTGAAATTTATATGTTGGTCCACATGAGAAGGGTTGCTGACAACTATACGCTTAATCTTGATTAAATTCAGAAGAATTTATTTATGTCAAGAATTGCACCTGGATCAACAAAAAGATACACATCAGTTTCGTTCCTGAAAGCTACTGAGTTCAATTTTATTGGTAAATAACAAATTACATTCCTTCGGAAACTATTTATTCATTTATTCACGGGTTCAAGACCCATTTCACTCAATAAAATTTAAACAATGCTTGCTGCACTTCCAAAAAATTCCAATTTGTTACATCAACGTAAAAAGTAGGTATTGGAAACGTTACTTCATTAACAAATAAGGAGTATATTCACCTTGAAATGGGTCTGAAGTGAGACGTATGTATTTGAAAAGCGAGTTAGAGAAAGAACAGTTCATCATCATCGCTAAAAAACAATAACCGTACGGCAAAGTGTGAAATTTAATTACATAGTACGCACATGTAAGAATGTCGTCACGCAGTCGAAGGTGTGTTTTGCTTAGCAATCTTCTAATTCCAACCAATAAAAATTAGCCACTCGATGAACTACTTTTCTATTGGCTTTCCTTCTACGAAAGTAAACAATACTGATTAGAAAGTACGCAATACGTTGAAGATGTTTATATTGTGATTATAATTCCTCTCGCAAGTAAGAGACAGAAGAGGTAGAGAAACATATGTTTTTCAGTGCCAATAATTTGATTGATGTAAATAATTATGACACGTCAAATCTTACAGTTCTATGTTTTTTTAATTAATCGTGTTTCTTGATGTGGTGTCCAAAAATCTCAACCTCCCTTCCTCCGCTCAAATATCACAAGGGGGTCATATTTCACCTTCTTTTTTGCAAGAAAAACCGATCGGGATACACATGAATTGGTTCTGGCCCGTCTACTGTTCGATTGACAAATTTGAGGTTGAAAATTCACGTTGGTAACGTAATTTTTTAAGAGGTATACGATTTGATTTTCAAAAAAACACAAAAAATTTCAAAAAATTGATGGAATTTTTATAGAAATCGAAAGAACGATCAATATAATTTAATGTTTGAAGATGATTTCATGCAAATATTGTCCGCGGCCCTGCTTTAGATGGTCCATGCGCAAGGTCCAATTTTGGCACACTCTAACATATCGACCGGTATTTCACGTATAAATGCTTCAATATTGGCTTCCAGAGCGTCAGTCGTTACTGGTTTATCCCTGTAGATATGAGCCTTA
>WOGR01006167.1:0-13266 GCA_015342045.1 Leptinotarsa lineolata | reverse complement strand
AATTACAAATACTAAAGAGGTCGCCGTTCTTGAAAATAGGGCTCACTACTCCAATTTTGAGAATATCTGGAAAAACCCCTGATTGTATGCAGTAATTTATAATGTGTGCTAATGGTTTGGCGATATATTGAGCATTTTTTTTAACGACCTTGGACTTGTTTAGAAGGCGCGCCGCCACATTTCTATTACTGATGAGTTTCTGCCATTGTGTCGTCGCGTATTGTTATTACTTTTAGGATTGTTGGAATGTTGAACTTCAGGTTTTGTTTCCATCGTTAAAACATTGACACTTCTTTGTTGTTCCGTTTCTTTATTGATAACTTTCTCCGTAGATGGATTTAAATCACTGTTATCAAAAATCGTCTCGTTTGCTACAAGATTTTTCTCTTTTTGATTACTTTCATGATTGGAAAATATTTCAATCATATCGACATTAGATTCTCTGAGAATTTTTATTTCCTCTTTCAACTCAGAGATTTGTTGCTCCAAGTTTTTAGTATATTTCTTCAATAATTTTTCGAAAAATAATTTCATGTCCTCACCAGCATTCGTTTCAACTTCCTCAGCATCATTGCTTTTTGGGTTGCTTCTCGTTGGAGCCATATCTTCAGGACTCGATAATGTGAAACATTGTGAAATAGAGAAGTGTTATTTGCTTCCTCTTCAATATATTTCATGAAGTAACTGTCTAGCACTGGCCTAAGTGGACTTCCCATCGCCACGGCATCTACTTGATCGTAGAAGTTTCCCCTCCATTGAAAATAACTCCTCGTGAGAAATGTTCTAAAGAGTCCGACGATATCACTCGGAAACAAGTAGGCTAGCCCTCTTAGAGAGTCTTCCGGTGAGACAACATCGAAGATGGCGAGAATATCCGTCGGTTCCACAGTTGAGTCCCCAATTTTACCAAAGAAGTCTGTCGAATTCTTGACGTACAACAACAGCCATACAAAAATCAAATCTACAAGCTGAACAATACGCGTCCCACTCCACAGTCGACTTTCTGAGAAAGGCACCACCCACTATTCTCAGACTAGAATACACAATGCCAGAAATTACTTTTCGATAATGTTTAGTCAGGTGAATTGGGAAACAGCTTGATATCAACAAGGCTTCTGGTCTCGATGAAGTGTCCCGTAATCGTACTTAAAAAGTTTGCCAATGAACTCGTACCATTGTTTTTTAGACTTTTCGATTTGCCTTTCAAAGAAGAGGTTTCCCCTTCTTGTTGGTAGATTGCTCGCGTTCATCCTATTTCCAAAAAGGAAAAAAATATCTTTCAAATAACTATAGACCAGTCGCTTTGCTATCAGTGATATGAAAAACCATGGAGATAGCCGTAAACTACCAAATCCACAAATATTTGGAAGGCTTTAACATCTTGAGCTATCATCAATATGGTTTGCGGTAACAAAGATTATCAGGCAACCTTCTATCGTATATCATCCATATTTGGAATAAAGCAATGAGTGACCGGGTTAAACTCAATGCCACTAAAACCCAGGCATTGGTTTTCTTCAGAAAGATATATGTCTCCGAACCGGATATAATAATGTCAGGACAGACAATTCCGCTTTCTGTTTCGTGAATTTTGTTGAGGGGTTTAAAATGGACACCAATATGTCTTGGCACAATCATGTCGCTGGAATTGCAAAGGCTGCTTCTCAAAAGCTTGGAACACTGTCCCGAACCAGAAAACTGTACACATCCCAGCAAATTTTGATAGTTCATAAAGCTCAGATCAGACCTTCTTTGAAGAATTGTTCACATGTATGGAGCTCCGCCCCTAAGCATACCCTGAAGCTGCTGGATTCCATCCAGAAAAGAACCATCCGCCTGATTGGAGGCACGAGCATCACTTGCAACCTTGATAGTCAGGAACATCGAAGATAGGTTGAAGATTTGTCTCTCTTTTATAGATACTTTCATGGGAGGTTCAAGTGACTTGACACATTTGAATCCACTAAGAGCAGTACATATCAGAGATACGCGACGAACTGTGGCTACTCTTCGTTTTGAGGTTCAACTCAGCAAATCTCGAACTTCACTATTTGAGAACTCTTTTATTTGGAGAACTGCGTTTATGTGGAATAAATTTCTTCAGAAGTTTTTCCAGCGATTCAAATCCAACGTGAATTGCTACTTTCGCATAGGCACGGCTCTTAGAGCGCCTTGAGGATTTTCCTGTATTGCTTGTGTTTTGTCCTTGAAAAAATAATTGTGCAGCGAAACACATGTGGCGGGTTCGTAAACTTTCAAATGTCATATTAAAGTAGTATGTTTTTTGAATAATTCATAATGGATTTTCATTAAGTATCGGTAGTTTTATCATATATTTTTTAGTTAAAATTATCTGTAGTTGCCTTCTGAGTTCTTAGACTATAAGAAAGTAGAACTTTATAATAAGCCAGATACCTCACACAAAAGATAACTCACCGTAGGAATTCCTAGACAATCTCGTTAGTTCCTTCACGCTGTTGATTCCGCCTCTATTTATCATTACGTTTTTGTTAAACAATGTACATTATGAATGATATTTCTTATCAGGAGCATCTCAGAATGTTGAATTACCTCCTATTAGAGACGTTGGAAGACTGCCGTTCTCTTGTTAGTTATTAATCAAAAGAGTAAGTCTCACTCACGCTAGTCTATTCCTTATTTGCTATCTTATCTATCTACTGAAATCTTGAAATATAGAGAAGATAGAATCGTGAACATGTGTTTTCCGTATCAGTGTTTTCTCAACAGCTATTTTATTGACGAAACCCCAACATAGTGCATAACATAAATATTCTAATCCGAGGTTTTGAGTATAAAAAAGTTATAACTGTTTAATATATCTAATTCGTTCCACGAAATAGTAATTTATATACCAAGAATTTTAGGTATTGCTCAATATTGCTCGCGATGAATACAAACTCAGGTCATACTAGTTAGTCCATTATTTCATTTTCAATGTACACTAGTGAATATTGAAAAAAAAATCGAAAATTGGATTTAATTTTATCATTTTTTTCAATATTTTTCTTTCAATAATCGTATCAGAGAAATGCTGTACAATTGACTGATGAACAAATTTCATTCGCTGTCAAAATAAAAATGTAAAATTACAGAACACTATCGAAATTGCTCATGGGATTGAAAAGAAGCAAAAAACAACACAAAACTTGCTACAGTAGTAAATGAGAGACGTCTATCAATCAGAATATAAATTTATGAGATTTGAAACGGAAATATTCTCAGGAGATATCAATTTTTTGAGAAAAAAAGCTTTTCGGCTCTTTTTTTTATCATCAAACAAAAAGAAAGAAATATCCCAAGAAAGGAATGAAAAATACGAAAATGAAATCTTGAAAAATGAGAAATGAAAATTTTCTATGTGAAAAACAGAAAATTTTCATTTCCCATTTTTCATAATGATCTCTTTTACCATGTAGTAATGGCTACATCCATCAATTAATTACAATGAAATATTTTTATGAAGATATATAGTTCATATACAATTGTTTTTTTCAAATACAATATGGAAAAAAACCATTTCGAAACAACTACTTACGATACAAAATGATATATACAATAAAAGATGATGAAAGATGTCCCTAACGAATACCTGAAACACTATCAGTCACAACGGTGTACTTCGAAGTTTAGAGACGAGACCTATGTTTATTCATCTCATCAGCACCGTTTTAGACAACATTACAAGATGACGCACTCATTTATTCTATAGTTTAACGTCTTTTCGGTACCGGTTAGCAGATGAACAAATTTAAACAGATTTTCAACAGAAGAATCAAATCTGCCCTTGTCACGATGATAATACATTCATACTGTTAGTTAATCCCAGCTGTAGGAATGTTCTTATATCATATGAATTTCATTCGAATTGAAAGAGAAATATTTTTAAGAAACATCCTTTTAAGTAATCATATGAAAATGTACACGTACTATCATCGTGACAAAGAGCAGATTTGTCTCTTTCAGTGACATGAAGTCTCAAAGTTAATAAGAAAGGAGTGCTTCTTCTTGTAATGTTATCCAAAATGGTACTGATAAGGTGATAAAATGAGTGTCGTGTCCCATAACTTCGAAGTATACCATTGAAAATGATAGTGTTTCATGTAAGGGACATTTTATATCGATACTTTATCATACATCATCATAATGTGCAGCGTTCCAATGAATGATATCTGTTTCAATTTCTTAATGAATGCTTGAAGCACAAGTTCATATGAAAGTAGATATCTCGAAAGAGTGTTTTTCTTGCGGCTTGTTTCTAGAAGAAACTTTTGTGTATGCACTACATAGATTTAGAGTTTCTTTTGAAGTCATTTTCCTGCTATATTTGGAAGTTTTCTTGCTGATGTTAATGAAAATTTGATGAACATGATGAACATATTTTGAAATAGTTCTTATATTTTGTGCAAAAAGTTTTGAATTTTCGCTCTTTTATGGAACATTTAGAATAAACATTTTTAAATTCATCAAAATGAAGGTTTCGTAGACCGTAGTTTTATGTATGGTTATGTGCATGTTTCATTTTTTCAAGACTGGGTTCTGCCCATTTCTATTTCTTCAGAATCAGTCATCGACTCCGAACACCTTGTCTGGAACATCGAAGAAAAGTTGGAGATTTGTCTCTCTTCTATAGAT
The DNA here is from genome assembly GCA_015342045.1 of Leptinotarsa lineolata. Taxonomy (NCBI): domain Eukaryota; kingdom Metazoa; phylum Arthropoda; class Insecta; order Coleoptera; family Chrysomelidae; genus Leptinotarsa; species Leptinotarsa lineolata. The sequence goes on along the minus strand of WOGR01006167.1, from coordinate 8,613 downwards.
ACTTTCGCGGGAAGTGCTCAAGTGACTTGGCACATCTGATTCCACCAAGGGCGGTCCATTTCAGAAATACACGACGGACTGTGGCTGCTTATCGTTTTGAGGTTCAACTCAGTACACCTTGAACTTCAGTGTTGATAACAGTGCCATGTTCATGAATAGGTATTGTCATGATTTTAAATACAAGAAATTACAATCGTAAAGAATTCAAAAATCAGGTGGAAAATTTGAATATCAGATGCAAATTTTCAGAATCCAATTGGGAACCGTCTTTCAATCATCCTGTATAGACATACTGAAACCAACTGACCAATAGAATTCAGGAATTATTGTCAATCAATAAACGTGAGAAATTGGCAATAAGAAGGTTATGAAAAAGAAATTTAGTGGATAATAATCAAACTAGAAGAGCAATCAAATAACAGAATGAAAATAAATAAGAAGTAATTTTCAAATTATTTAAAAGAAAAACAATATTGAGGAACTTTGATATTCAATTATTTCAGTACATGAAATGATGCTTCAACAATTTTAAGATAAAAGAAATACCAAAGGCTGAATTAATAAATAAAATAATAATCTTAAAATTTCAAGCTTTATAGAGATGTCTATAGTATTTTCAAAAACTCTATAATTATTCTGTAATAAATTGTCAAACATTGTTCGACATGATTATTTGAGCTATAAATCCATAATATTATCAATATTGAATAAGTTAAAGTGAAATAATGATTATTAAGTGTTATTCGAGAAAGAGGATAATCACCTTGTATTTATTCCTAAAAAGACATTCATTGGAGAAAGAAGTAGATCCCGTACTATGAAATTTACAAAATGGCGGATTTCCAAACAGGCGCAGAATGAAGAGAATTCAGGAACTCTACGAGAAACAGCACAGGTAAAAAGGTCTTTTATCACTATAAAACGTTGCAACGTACCTAGTGAAGTTACGAACAGTTTTCAATTTTATTTGAATAATAACCAAAACTAATTTATAGTGCATTTTTTAAAAACCCTTTGCATAAACACTGAACTCAGTTACCCAAATCATAGAATATTAGAATTAAGAACATGAAGAGTAGTTCAGAATGAAAGAGGCTTGCCAATCTTAAACTGTGAGAGTACAAAAAGGATTGCTAAATAGAAAACTACTATTGTGAATAACTCCAGTATATTGTTAGAAATTGAATAATTTATGATGAAAATTTGCTGATTTGATGAATGTCATTCTGTCAATGACTGAATCCTTTATTTATTCTGTTATTTATTTTTTATAGTTATTGAATTGTACAAATTGGGTAAAATTTAGAGGTTTTTCTCTTTTCTCTAATTTATTGATTACTGAATTCTATAATAGTATAAACAAGAGAGCTGGTTCTCAGAGAATTCCCCCTGAGATGCTCCACAAGGTGAAAAAGGTATAAACAAGAGTGTAAAACTATATAATAACAAAAATGAAACTGATAAAATCATAATAATGATTTCATACAATTATAATTACCAAAAACAACAATAATAATAATAATAATTACAAACAAAAGTAGTATCGTAGAAGTATATTCTTTTTCTTCTGGAAGGACCAGTTCTTGTCACTGGCCCCTTCACGTGGTTGCGCAAAAGATCGCTATTCTATCATTTTCATAACGTAGAAGAGCGAACGATGCCTTTTGCTATTCAATATTACTTTTCTATGTACTTTTTTATTGTTGTTTATGTAGCAATAAAAACATTTTAAAATATTTTTATCAAATGCACCTTCTTAAATACTTTTACTTTTTTCGCGGTATCAAAGGCGTATCAGTTAGGCTATGACGCAACTTTGTTATGCTCCGTTTCCCGTTCAGCAGTTTCCAACAGTACCGAGGCCAAGATCGTGATGCCGACAATGAACTAAATTCATTTAAAAATTCTAAAACATGTTAAATAGCTGTAACTTCATTATTCAGTATGAAACACCACAACAATGGAGACTACTGCTTTTATATGCATTACGTCACGAAACGAAAACGATTAGAGTAGTTTCAATATCGAAGTAAAGTAGAGCTACATTATGGTTTGCTAAAAAATACATTCCTTTGGATTTCAAGGGAAAAATGAGTGAAAAATAATATATGAACACGCCATAAGAAGGTATTGTAACGTAAAACACGTATTGCGGTTTTGTGAACTGTTGTACTGAGGTACCATTTCATTGTGATAATCTCACAATGAAATGGTACCTCAATACGTTGGCATGCATTTTCTTTATAATTGGCCAATGTATTGTAAAAATAATGTTAAATGTCATTGAACTACTTAGTTGAATTCAATTCGACAAAAGTCTCTCGAAAGCGTTTTTTCAAATCAACTGAACAATGAATGACTTAGGATGGTGAAATTCTTATCATGATTATCATTGTTATTATTGAATGTATGATGAATATATTCAAAAAGTATTTTTTCGTATTTTATTCATCAAACGTTTAGTAGATGATTTGATTCTGACCATACCTTCAGATGGAAAGGAAGAAATTTCAAACGTATTCAATTCATATGATCTTCAGTTCACCATTGAAGAAGAAATAAATAACTCTATTCCATTTTTAGATATGTAGACAGAAACAGGAATGAACGTTCATCAAATTTTTGTTGTTTCAACCAATCCGCCATTCATTGCAATGCACTTGTCATACCTTCTTCTGATATTCAATATAACTTTTCTCAGTTATTCATTTGTAATTTCTGCAGAAGTTGTAGATATTCTGATGCATAGTTCTTCTACAAACTGCGATCTGGACTTTCCGCTTCACAGTACCCCAAAAAAAAACCTAGCAATGTCAGGTCCGGTGATCTTGGTAGCCACTCAATGTTAGGACTATTTCGATCTAATATTAATTCAGTCTCTTAGAATAACTGCATTATGTACAGAAGACCCATCTGGGTGAAATTTCAAATTCAGGCAATCCTGCACTGGTAAGTTATGTATTGCGTCCCGAAACTCATTTCTCAAAGAGTCTGAAAATATAATGCCATTCAGAATACTTTCCAAGAAAAACGAACCGTGCCAGGGAACACGTCAGTTGGTTAGAAGCTGACTGGAAACGACTATTATTCACCGATGAGTTCCGATTTTTTTATATTCTTCGAGTTCCGATTTTGTTTGAACCATAACCACAGACGTGTTCATGTGTTACGACGTCCCAATGAATGATATACAAAATGTTACTTTTTATAAACCTCATTATTTGATGAAGGCTTCATTATGGTGTGGGTTGGTATTTCTTTGACCGCACGTACAGACCTCGTGGTCATACATAATGGGTCTGTTATCGCTGAAAAGTGCAGAATGGAAATCTTGGAGCAACACTTAGTAACATTCGCCCCTTATATCAGTGAAAATTTCTTACTAATGCAAGACAACGCCAGACCCCATGTTGCACAGATAGTCAGAAATGACCTCGAAGTGGTTGAAATCAACAACATGGCATGGCCAGCAGGTAGCCCGAATTTGAATCCAATAGAAGATATCTGGGATATCCTTGGTAGGCGATTGAGAGAGCACCTGATCCAATCAAATAACCTGCAGGAACTGGGGAAGAGACTGATTCACGTTTGGAGAGTATTGGACCAGAAGAAATAAGGCACATAATTTTAGGTATGGGCCGACGATGAGGTGCTGTTATACGTGGTAGAGGTGGAAAAACTCGTTACTGACACTTTTCTGTATGTTGTTAACTTTTCTCCAACAATATTCTACTTGTAATTTACTTTTTTTCTATATTACGTCAATCCTCGATTTGACACAACACAACAATTACGATAACTATGTAGGTTTATTCTGAAGATGGTTCATTTTTAATTTCTCCTCTGACTATAAATAAAATTGATTCATTCAAGTAGTTCGTTAATTTCTTGGAGAAGGTACAGGAATACACCTGCTCATTCTTCGTTGATTATTCGTAATTTTTTTTCCAAAAACAGGAACTGTTTCGAAGATTGGAGAAAACACTGGCACAAGCTTATTAAATCTGAGAAGGACTACTTTGAAGGGAACGAAATAGAAATCATTGAAAAGACAGCGCGTATATTTTCCCAACCATATTTCGTTAATACTCGTAAATTGAAAACACGTGGATGATGACAAGATATCTGAAAAGTCGTACACCTTCCTGACCGCAAATGCTCACAACCATTCTTTCTCTAATCGAATAACAATAATAATTGTAAAATGCGTTTCGATTTGGTTTATGAATGGCGATGTGAACAACAAACCGAGTTTTTTTTTCAACGACGGTTAGGCCAACCGCACACTGCCAACTTCAACCAAGCAAACTTCTTCAATTACCAAAATAGAACGATCCCGTACGATCCCGTACACAATGGATTGTTTAGTTGCAGTAACTAATAAATTCCAACATGTTCGATTTTCCTGGAGACTCAATAGTTTCAACAAAATAGAACTGAAATATTCCAACCTGCGCTATATTCTTGAATACATAGTTCTTATTTTTGTTTTCATAGATGAGACAGGAAAACTCAAAGACGAATAGGAAAAGAACAGTTAAAATTTCATTCTTGAGGTTTGCAAAGTTCGTTTTAATTATCACTGAAAAAGTCCCAATTGATTGGATTTTATGAGTTTTATATTTTTGTTCTTTTTTGTTTCACCTTGTCCAGTATCCTTGTCCAGTATGTTAATGTGTATTTATTTATTTTGCTAGTATCTTTACGTTCAGTAGGGCTATATATGGAGGAGGATTTGTTGATATAACATAAATAATCGCCATTAGGTTGAAACTTTGGTATTTTTATATTTGTATATTTTTTTATATTTTATATCTCAATATTCATTTTTGTTTCAGTTATTTGTTTATATATTAGGGTTCCTACTTCCAAATGAAAATCTTCTTCTTCTATTTTGTTTTGCATATATATCAGCAATACAAATAATTATTCAAAATGCCAATCCATATCTCAAGTGCGAATCAATCATAGAGTAATAAACCTTTTCAGATGCTGGGTATCCTATCTTGTTATGTCATAACAACCCAAGGATAGTTTTCTATCACGTTTTCCTCAAATTTGAGGTGTCGTTCCATGCTCAAACCTGTAAACTTGGTTTTGTTTTCTACCGCATCATCCTTCAGCAGCAGTTTCGAAATAGTGCACTTAAAATATATCTTCATTATCTTGAAGGCAAAAGATTTGAATCTAACCTACTTTTTTTTCCAGATCTTTGCATCTGTTTTCATGAAAGTCTCACTCGTTTTTATCATGCAACGATAGTGTGGTATCATCAGCAAAAATAGTGAACGAACCAGTGTTGCGGAATGTTGTTAATGCGGAATCAGTCTTCACGAATTATTTCCAGTTCAAAAGGTGAGACTCGAACCAGGCCAGACAACTATTATTGATTCTACAAGGGATGTGCTTCCGTAGCAGTAGTCTGTGATCTATACAGTCAAATGATTTTGTTACTTCACTACTAGTGGTCACTGTGCGCTTAAAAGAAAAACAGGCGAATTACAACCGATAAAATTATTTAATCATCGAAATTAAAAAATCGCCAGTGTATGGCTAGCCTTATTGCTTTGTTTAATGTGGGTGGACTCACAAGGTCGCGTTGCGTAATCTGAATCGTTTCTCGATAAACAGGATAGGTTCGATTTTTTACAATGATCTCTACGGACGAGGCGCTTCTATTTAAAACATTTTGGCTCGTGAGAAACCTGATACAATTAACAGAGGTGTGTCCAATGTTGAAGCTGATTATAACATTCGGTTCTTGCGTAAAGACCCTTTCATGGGAAAAATTCTCTTTGGTTAGGATATTGTTGAAAGTGAATGAATATTCACTTATAGCAGTCACCTTAGACCTTAGGACCGATTATTAATTTTTACGATCAATCGCAGCCCACCATCAGTCGAATAAATTACTACGGTCAGTTAAAATCACATTTTTGAGAGGTATACAGTTCTGCAGTTTTGGTGTTTGGAAAAAGTGCATGTTTTGGTTTGATAATAAAGGTATTGGAGGGAAAACTACAGATAGCTACCTGTAAGGAAGTTATAGAGCCATGAACGAAAACGCAAGCCATAACTAGGAAATATCTATACAACAGCCCAAGAATAACCGTGTTTTTAGATTGCATTGTCTCGTTTTTGAAATATTATATTGACCCTCTTTGGCTGATAAAATCCAGAGTTTGAACAAACTCGAAGACATCGTGGCTGACATACTCCTTCCTGTGGTTTTCTTCTGACTGCCGGTGATATAAATATAAACCTGTTCATGATCAACGTTCTCCACTTCTCACAGATTTCATAAATTCCTTCGATCTCTTTCAGCTCATTGAAAAGCCTACCCGATTAACTGCTCACTCTCAATCCCTTATTGACATCATCCTCGTTTCTGATAAGAAAAGAATATCAGATGTAGATGTTACTGATATTCAGGGAATTTCAAACCATCTAGCAGTGTTGTGGAAAATCTGTTCTTTCGAGAAGAGTGAAAATGGTGTCTTTTCTTGATTATCGTAACTGCAATTTTGATCTCTTCCATTCACAGATGTTCTGAATATTCAAAGGGATCTCATCTATCAATTCGAAAATGTAGATTGTATGGTCTTCCTCCTGAACGACAACATACTCAGTTTTTTTGAAAAACATCGAACAGAGTAACTAAACCTCCAGCACCTTGGTTAACTTATAATTCAAAGATAATGATTTCACCCAAGAACCGAACTCTGAGTGAATAAAAAAATCATCAGCGCTAGCCGATTGGATTAGTTCTAAGAAACTCAGGAATTATACATATGGTGCGACACGACGTGGAAAAAACAAATAATGGTTCCGTTTTAATTAATAAAAATTCCACATCAACTTAGAATACTTTAGGAACTCTTGATATCCTGAGAAACAATAAAAATTCAGAGATTCCTGATGAATTAAAAGACGTGAATCTTATTAAACAAGACTTCAATTCCATACCTCAACCTAACAGACCTGCTCACCAACTGTCCTTATTAGATCGTAATGTCAATTTGCAAGATTCTGAGAATTCTTCCCACAGTCACCAGTGAGATGGTGTGAAGCTTCCTAAGACGCATCAAGAGCAATGCTTTGGGTTTAGACTAGATACCCCTCAAAATGATTAATCTCATAGACTCTTTTTTGATGAATCACTTCACCTTTCTCATAAACTCTATCATTATCAGTTGCCAATTTCCAAAATTTCGAAAGGATGGATTGGTTATTCCTCTGGCTAAGTGTAACCCACCTACAGTCCTTTCTGACCTGAGACCAATTACAATTCTCCCTTGTCTCTCTAAAGCAGTGGAATTGATACTGAAAGATCAGAATAATGGATTTTGTCAATGAAAATATCATAACATCTGTACAATCAGGATTCAGACCTCAGCATAGTACCACCACGCTCTTCTATCAATTACCGACGATCTTTTCAAAGCTGGAGATGATAGTACTTCTGAATTATAGCAAGGCTTTTGTGACACTCTTGATCACGAGATATTGTTTGACAAACTTATTTCTTCGTTTTTTTCTTGGAAAGAATTGTCCCTCTCAGGAAACGATATGAAGAATCGTACTCAAAGGGATGCTCTATCGGTATCAAAATGGGTGCCACAAGGATCTATCCTTGGGTCCTTGCTTTTCATCTTGTATATGTGTGATTTTTATCTGTTTATCAAAAAATGCAATATACACTACTATGCCGATGACATGCAGTTATATTTATCTTTTCCGCCTCGTGACTCTACATCTGCACAGTAATAAAATAATACCGGTTTTCAAGCCATCTTTGACATTTCTACGGCTTTCAAGCTCAAGCTCAATTCTTATAAATCTGCAATAATGATGTTTGGACCCAAGAGAACAGAGAGCTCACCAACTCCACTTTCCCAGTTCGCATCGAAAATGAAATAATTACCTTCGTGACCGAGATAAAAAATTCAGGATTATGATTTGATCCAGAACTTCGCTTCACTAAACATGTCAGCTATCTGAATCGAACTCCTTATAACATCCTCAGGCAGCTGTTTTCAAATCGTGATTTGCTCAACGCAAACTTAGACTATGCGAGTCACTGATCATGTCAAAAATATTTATTGCGACAGTATTCATATACCTGCTTCAAGACAATCGGGTGCTCTTCAACTACAGTGTATTTATAATATGACCATATATCCTCAACCAAGCAAGAATCAGGATGGTTAAAAGTTGGGAAACTTCTGATTACTTCTGATTACAGTCTGATTACTTACCGATCACTTACCATCAATAATTTCGCCACACGAAACAGTTCAGTTTGTCTCCGAACAGAAAAAAGCCGGTGCTTCTCGTATAATGCACTGAAACATTGTAATCAACTACCCTGTGAGTTTCAATCATAAAATTCATAAAAATACTAAAAATTTATTGAACTCTCTAGCCTCTTGTCTGTTCTTATCTGACCTTGGCAATACAAAACTGTATTTTCTATAGCGGTAGCATAAACTAATTTCCTGATCTTGTCATGACTGTTGACTCAACTTATTTTTAATCTATCTTCTTCTGGGTATTTTCACCTTCCAGAGTCTAAAAAAATATGAAAATTATAATGGAGAACTTTATACAGGT
>WOGR01006166.1:0-13266 GCA_015342045.1 Leptinotarsa lineolata | reverse complement strand
TATATAGATGGATGAGAGAAATGAACACAAAAACATATATACGGAGTTTGAGACTGAAATAACCCACTAGGGTTTTGAGACAAACACAATTAATTTATATCACAAATGATATATCATTTTACAAATAACCACCTGTTGTGCCTTGAAGAGAACCACGTGGAAGTTTCAAATTTTATTAAAATTGACATGTGACATGCAGATACTTCGCACATGTATAGTAACAGCTACTGGCAAGCTCATGTTACATTGGCAGTCGACATCAATAAATTGTGCTCTGTGGTTGAAGCATATCCTTGTTGCCGAGTAGTATTGGTGTTGATTTTGGCTGTGGCTACCATATATTCGGATATCCTTGAATTATCACTAGTTCGCCCTCTGATAGGGTAAAATGACAAGTAATATAATAATAAAATATGAGTTATGATACAACAACATTCGAAGGATTGAGAATTGACTTAGTTTCACAAATTTTTATACAAACTGATGATGTATATTAGATATATACGCAAGGTTCAATCTGTGATGAGACCACTTGTGTAGGAAAATTGACGATTTTCACTCTTTTTTTTGTTATCCATGCAAATTACATAGGAGTAAATTTCACTTGAGTGATTCAAGTCGGTTTTTTTATTTAGAGAATTTTGAGAATGTGAAATATGTACCATTTCTAGGAAAAGCCTCTTGATAGTGTTTTTCCTGGGATAAGATAAGAAAAGATCAAAATCTGTGTTTTTTTCTGTTTTTTCTGTGGATAAGATCAAAATCTTATCTTATCTTATGATGGGTACTCATATTTTTTCCGTACCTCACTACTTGTGCAAATGTGACGGAAGAATAAATGTTGCAGTATCTATCTCGATATGGATACATCGATAACAAAAATGCTTCCGTAGATTGTGAATCGACTATGTGTAGTTTTTAAAAGAAATATAATCTTCCTGTGGATGGTACACTGAATTCAGATATTCTGAGATTGACTGAAACACCGATGAATAACAAAGCGGATTTTGCGCAGTAATGCTAAGAAAGAAGAAAAATAGAAAAAAATTAGAGAAAAAAAAGGTAAGCTGAATAATGCGGTAAAAAATTGAAAACTGTATCGTAGATAGCACGATGATTGAATATAGGTGTGTAATATAGGTGTTAGATATTTAAAAAAAAGACAATTCGGAAAATTAATAATGGAGGACACCAATCTCAATATGATTCCGGAAGATCTCCTTCCTCCAATTTTCATAAAAAGTAAGGGTTTATTTTCTGAGGGGTCGTTAAGATCCTAAACTTTGTTAATTCATATATTGGTCACTGTCATCGATGAAGAATGATGCTGTTTTTCTGTCATGTTGGATTGCACATCAAAACGTTAGTCCCTCATAGTCATCGTCGTCGTCATCTCATTTTTTCAGTCGTGTCGTATTCCTAACCCTTCATATTGCGCGCGCCATCTATGTTTTTTCCTTCGTCATCCCCTGATGATGTCAACTTGGCTAACAAAAACACCCATGAATGACAAATGACGGTACACACTCCAAATGAGTCATGTACTGTATACGTTTCCCAATAAAAATTTAGGGAGGCAAATCGCATGTTGAAAAATTAGAGCCCCCCGTTGAACTGTCATGTTTGTTCCTAAATGAGTCACATCTTGTACACATTGATACTATGTTTTTTTCTTGAATGATGTATTTTGAGACACCTTGTACACATTGCCACGCCTTTCACACATTGACGTCATGTTTTTTATAAAATGGTGTATTTTGACGCAACTTTTATATTCCTCCCAATGTTCGCCTTCATTTTTTTCATCCGATCTTTCATTTATCATTATTATTATATAATTCATTCCATAGTAAGCAGCCATGATTTTTTTCTCAACGCTGCAAACACGATTTATAACTCCATGGCAGCTATGTTTTTTTCTTTTTAACACAGACAGTCATGTTTTCTTCTTCAACGCTGCACACACCTTGTATTCCTCGATGGCAGTCATGTATAGCATTTGATTGATGTCTTTTTAAACAATGCCCTGTATACCCAATTATTATTGTTCTCATATTCCATGGGCGCTGGACTCGTTATCTCTCAAACAGCAATAACGCCACCGCTAACCGAGTCAAGCCTATGTTCTTCATTGCTTCTATTAGTTGAATTTCCGGTGTCACAGCAACCTGGTTGGTGATCTGCTACTGTGCTGATGTGAAGGATCACGGAGCCTAACTTTTGAACCGCATCCAAGATCCTACTGGATGTTAGACTATCCTACTGGTAATAAGGAGTGAGTGAACACTCGAATCCCCATAATATTTAAACAAAGTATTTTTTCAGTCATGAATATTTCCGTGATCATCCCAGTTTGATATGTACTGAAATAATTATGCTTCTTGTGAACAGAAGTGTCATCGATCATCAAAATTTCCACCATTCAATGATAGACTATAAATTCCTTTTACCAAATATCTCCGATCAACTTAGTGAATGCTAGTATTTCACCACACTTGATCTTGCATCAGGATTCAATCAAATTTAACATTTTTTTGTCATTTAGCACCTTTCACTATGTTTCATCTATAATATGCATTTTGATGTTACAAATTTTATCAATGTCACAATGGCAATGGAATCGTATCATTGACGTTATGATACAATGTTCAGTTCACTTTAAGTCAGTGGGCATACTTGAAGACTGGCTATAAATCAAATCATATAAGGGAACAATTTGTCCAGGCCAGTCTCAAACTCCCTACACTGTAGGTTAATGGAATAACACCTATCAGAAATCAACTACTCCCCTGGCTAATACCACGAAGGGTGTTGGATTATATCCGACAGGTGACCATGCAGAAATCTTCACTGAAGTATTTCCTGCATATGCTGTTGGCGATAGAACTGCCGGAATTGATTTTCAATTATTGAACGGGCACACTTGTAGACCTGTTTTGGGCTATTTGGCCTCTCGTTAGTGCAAGGTAGTGGCCATCATCAACCCAGAGTCGATGATATTCCATAATCAGAATTCGAATTCCTTGCAGTATATCATTCCTCGAACTAAGCTGAAGCGAACAATAAGCAACATGTTTGTCACTACCTCACCTTGTGAACGAGGTACTAACAAACTGCATATCCAAAATTCGCCCAATTCCTCGGAAAAGGAAGGGATAACTCACTTATAGCCCGAAACCGGTCTGCAAGTGTGCCCGTTCAATAATTGAAAATCGATTCCGACAGTTGTATCGCCAACAGCATATGCAAAAAATACTTCAGTGAAGATTCCTGCACTGACACCTGTCGGATATAATCCAACGCCCCTCTTGGTATTAGCCAGAGAAGTAGTTGTTTTCTAATAGATGTCAGTCCATTAACCTACAGTGTAGGGAGTAGGGCCTGAACAAATTGTTTCTTTTTATGATTCAATGTTCAGTTGACCGTCGAAACTAACGCTTTATAAATTTATCAGAACCCGGCAATTTGAAAAATTTGATAATTGAATAGAACTGGTCGATACTTGATGAAGATCCATATCAAAACTGATTAATACAAAAATACAGTTCATTGTATGATTTTTTTTACAATAGGTTTTACAAAAACCGCGACACGTGTTTCGCTATATAATAGCTTCCTTTGGTAAAATCCTTTATAGCGAAAATCATACAATGTATTACTGTATTGATGAGTTTTGAAAACTTTGACCATTCTACTTGGACTTCGCCTGATTTTATCAATTCCACTTTCTTTATGATATTTCCAGATTAGTGATATAATGGAAAAGCCTAATCTCTATAACTTTCGTGAAGCAAGGCCACATATTTGAATATAAATCCAAATGTTCTGTGATCTTGAATTTTCTTGTAACTTCCATTTTGGTTTGCTACAGATTCACTATCAGAATTGATTTCATTGCAAATCGTGTATTTTATCAATTTCTAATTTATGTAGTTTGCCTCTTTGAAGGGTACGAGCAGCTCCAGGAAATTGCCTGAAAGTTAGTCGAATTATTTAGTATAACTATGATAGCTGAAATATTTTTGATATGTTGATCCAAAATCTATTCATTAATATGTAAAGTGTATCCTGAGATGGATAATATTATTCCTGGTAATACACACTTTACAATATCTTTTATGTACTATACAGGCCGTTTTTAACCTATCCCACTATGGCTATCTCGAAAACGGTAAGATCTACAAGGTGGGTGAAATTGGACAAGAGCTTCCTATTTCGAATAACAAGAACAATTTTTTTTCAGATCAAAAATATCAGTGGTTGTATCAGGAATATTCGCCACTGACGAAAATTGTCGACATTCGTTTTTTGTCTCGACCGCCAATGATGTAAAAAAGCACAGAAACCTTCCATATTATTTCATAATTGTTATAATCCAATATGAACCAATTTGCAATGGAACGTTTCGTTCATTAGATTTCATCATCAACTCATTTTTTTTAAATATGGACCCCTTTTTTATCGATTGTGTAGCCACTATAATGATATATCAAGCTATGTAATACAAAACATGTAATTTGATATATACCGGGTGATTCTCTAAGGTAGCTCACCCCAATAACTTTTTTATTATTGGAGATAGAAAAACGAAATTTGGGCGTTGTGTATAATAGTTCAATTCAAATTTTTTGACATATTTACTTGCTCTGCCGTACTTTCGGTTTGAACGGAAATGACCCCAACTTTCGATTTTTGAATGGGGTATTCTTTATAATTTTACTTATTTCGATCAAGAATAACATTTTGAATCCAACAATACTCTATTTGTCAATATTTGACAAATAAAATCACCTTTTTTTCACTTTTCATTTTTTGATCTAGAATGCCATGGCTCGTGTAAATCGCTTCATTCGTGATCAAGTAACATGACTTCACAGTCGTTTTAAGAATTCAAGAATCATTTCACAGTCGCAATTATAAATTTCTCCAGTTAATTTGATTTTCTTAAATGAAAAGGGGGTGGCTCGTTGGCTTTTTGTGAAAGATCATTTTCGTAGGAATAATTTGATGCCACATACTTTCACTTAATTCTCTCTATTTTTCTGAATAATTGCAAGAAAGTCGCAAATTAGTCCATTAAGGTTATAAATTTTCAAAATGGCCTCGTTCTTGATCACGGCAGAGTTCAACTTTTTCAATTGTTGCGCGCATCACATTGATTTCGATATCCAATAATAAAAAAGTTATAGGGGTGAGTCATCTTAGAGAATCACTTGGTATAGTCTCTTGGGAGCTGTTTGTTTTGTTCATTTCTTTCAAGTCTCAGAAGAACACTGCACAAGAAGGTGAAAACTAATATCTTGGAACCAAAAAATACATCAGTAATAGAGTAGAGGTGAACACCCATGCATTCCAGGGGTTTTGTATAAATATGGAAGAACTGTTCAGACGCCAATTTCCGAGGAATATAAATGTTTGTTCCTGATGTTTTCTGGGAAATGAAGAGAGCGGAGAAAAAATTTATGAGAGTACTGAAATGAATTGATTTTTTCAACGTGAGCCAAGAGTCAACAGAATGTGTACCAATCTAAATTTTTGAAATTTACTGTCTAGTACGTGAGTACTCAATTCAATTCTTATGAATTTGTGAAGGAAAATCTATTCATTTTTTCACTGGTGAGATGATGATGAGAAATACTCCTGGATCTCTAGCTTTGTATGAGAAATTGTACCCTGAGAGGCATCAGCCACCCGGAATATATTTTCAATCCATTGAGAGAAATTTACGGAATCATGATTCATTTTGAACAACCCTCGAGTAAGAGTAATTATAGAGGTGGCGATTCTGAAAATGATACTATAGGTAAGTTCAGAAGACATTGTCAGTAATAATGAACTGATATCCATTCGATTCAGGATTTGTAGAAAACCGAAAAATTGAGAACATTGAAGTGTCATAGAGAGAGATGACACATCGTATCAACTACGTTAGCGCGGAAAATTTTGAAATAAATAAATTTAGACCCTAGAAAGTCAGAAAAATCCATCATTTGCTTTCAATGAACCATAATAAAAAAATATTTTCAAGATGGCTTCTCAGACAACATCGTCAGAATAATGAAATCTGTAATGAAATTTCTTGGTGTGATGAGAGTAGATTCACAAATAACCGATGGTTATAGAAATAAACATCATCACTAGCAATAAAAAATCTCCTTCATACATATAGCTACAAATTTCTAAAAGAGATTTGGAGTTTATAGTTTATTTTTGACTTAGTGTACTAGACACCGAGATTATAGGTCACTACGTATTATGGGAAGAATTATAATTCGAATTCTCGTCAGAGACTCTAGTTGAATTGCTGGAAGATTCGCCTTTGAATATTCTGAGAAAATATCAGTACTTCCTACATAAACTCATTATTACAATAATACAGTTTATTGTATGATTTTCACTATACAGGGTTTTACAAAAACCGCGACACGTATTTCACTATACAATAGCTTCTTCAAGCGTTAAACCTGAGTTACTTCTGAACCACGAACTATTTTATACTTCAACATATCAGCTACTTTTTGCCTGAATCTACCTGAAACAATATACTTGAAAAACATCTACCTGGAAATGAACAGATTTCCCATTGGTGAATTATTCAATTTCGTCTGATCGTTCATGAGATATTCAGAATTTTTGAATTTTTTCATTTCCATACTCTCAAAGAGGTTGAGTTTTAAACCTCTCTTCTGAAAATGTAGGGGTTGGAATTTATGATTGAACTCATGTCCTTCTGTGATCAAATGAGTGGCATATGTGGAGTTTATTTTTTCATTCTCGAAACTATTTCTGTGTTCTTTCATGCGGACTTTGAACGTTCTTCCAGTTCGACCTATATAAAACATCGGACATGACCCACATGATAATTTATACTCTCCTGATTTTTCTGAAACTGAACTTTTATCTTTGTTGTTCTTAATGTGCATGCCTAGAGATAGAAGTTCAGTTTGAGAAAAATCGGGAGTATATAAATTATCATGTGGGTCATGTCCGATGTTTTATATAGATCAAACTGAAAGAACGTTCAAAGCCCGCATAAAGGAACACAGAAATAGTTTCCATAATGTAAAAGTAAACTCCGCATATGCCACTCATTCGATTGTGGGGCTTCACTGAAGATGAGGTATTCGACTCAATTTTTGGCAATACTGACGAATTGAAAAAACCCTAAATAAGGTTCGCATGTCCATAACTACAAAATGTGTTTAAGGAACGATGGATCTCAATTTGAACATTGAATGAGATATCGTGAACGACGTAGATGGTTAGGAGTATTTCGACATTGATTTTGTTCTGTTTGTTATTTGGTATATTGCAGGTTCTTTTGATATGTGGAGTTCATGTAAAGCTTCGAGTTTTAGACTCAAAAAACATTTGTGCCTTCTTTTTTGGAGTAGTTCTTATCGGGAATTATATAGAGTGATGACGAGAAAAACGGCGAGAAGCACATATACTGTGATACATAGCCAAATTTGTTATCACACTGGCAACAAAAATCAATGAAAAAAACTAGAGGTCTTGGTTGAAAAAAATGAGCTAATACCAAAATCCAAAGAATGAAACGTTGCATTGCAAATTGGATCATATCACATCGCAACAAATATGAAACAATATTATGAGTTCCTATTTTTTTATATCATTCATAATAAATGCGATAGAGCTAAAAAATGAAATTCAAAAATTCTAGTCTTTGGAGAATATTCCGAAAACAATCACTGATATTCTTGATCTCAAAAGAGATCACTGTATCTCCTCGAAATAAAAAACTTTCGTTCAATTCAACCCACCTTGTAGGTCTTAACATATCCGAGATAGCAATAGTGTAATTAGATAAAAAACAGCCTGGATATGCTCTACCTGTGTAAAATAATTTTTTGAAACGTATTCTATATTATGTCCTCCCAAAAGTATCTTTGTGATAATGAGTTTATTCGTAGAATGGAAAACGTTATGACAACTTTATTTTCGTATCTTTCACTCTGACATTCTCTATCATTTCCCTTCCATAGATTACTGATACATTATAAATACACAAAATATTGTTTTCTCCTGTAAAAACAATTCACAAAATCAAATATAACCACAACACTATATTACAATGAGTAGGCTTTGAATCAAAATTGAACAAATTCAACTTCTATAATGTCAATATGGCCAATATATTTCAATATACCTATTTGAAAAATTTTCGATTTTTCTAGGCATTTTCATAATATAAAAATCACATTGTGATCAAATTGACCATTATTATTATTATTCTGTGAAATATCAATTCAGTGAGAAGTATTTGAATCTATTATCATTACTATTATCATAATTTGGGTATATTCATTGACTCAGACTCATTAGGAATATTGATATTGAAAACAAATACTTCATTGTAATTGAAGTCAACGTTGTCGCGATGTAACAATCATTTTTAGATTTTATTAGGAATGGTCTACCAGAATATGACTTATAATTTTCAGATTTTAGGGTGACAAGAAGTTTTCTTTAGAATTCATTTGACCCGTCAACTACAACAGGTTATTTGATTTTCATTTTTCTCCCATTAAATAATTCAGCCGATGACTTTTCTTCACCCGTTCAATCTACCCTCCAATCTGTATCTTTTCTTATTATATTTCAGCCATTTGTACTGATCTTTCAGCTTGACCATTGGATCTAGGATATCTTGGATTCACGAACTTTGTTTATATTTCGATAAAACTATATCAATCTACTTAGAAAAATAATCAACTACGACAAGAAAATTTTCACTTCCGTATTGAAATATATCAGTTGCAGTTTTCTGAAAGGTGAATCAGGAATATCATGCGACATTAGTGAGAAGTAAACAGCCGAAACGTTTTTTCTCCGAATAATTCTATATGTTCATACTCAGAAATAGTTTTCAACTGAATACAAATTTTATCAACATCAACTAGATTACACTTCCATTGGAGTTTGGGATAACTTCAGTAGGTACATGATAACACTTCAAAATGTATAAAACGACTAACTTACTCATTGAAGAAGTATGCACATTTCTACTTAATGCTGCATTCATTTCAGGTTCGAAATGCAATTCAAGCTCTTCAAGAAATGGCAACTCCCCCTGCTTGCAGTGGATCAGTTACTAATTATACCGTCCACTCCAATCCGAATATCGCCCACCTTCGTTACAGCACTTCAGGTAACGGCATCCTAGCCAGAAGCAGTTCTCATCCACCGGAAATGTTTTGTTGTGAAGAACCCCAGGCTAGTGATTTTCCTCCTCTAACTAAGTATATAAATTCCGGAACTCAAACAGAATTCAGTAACTTATTATTTCGACAATTTATCTTGGACAATCCCAGAAGTGTCTTGGAAATCCTAGGATTAGACTCTGAGAAAATTCTCAGCACTGTTGATATAAGAAAGAGTCTAAGCGAACCCAATTATAATTTGCACTTGACAAATTCTGTGGACTTCTCCAGTTTTGTGAATAGTCGTGCCGACATGTGTTCAGTAAATATGAATAAAGACGAATGTGATAACTCCAGAGAAGGAAAATATTCCTGTCTCTGTGATCAAGCTGACAGTGAACTTCGTAATTGTGCGACATTGAATACAACTTTTTCCGATGATCCGTTGAGTAGATTTGGTAATAGTGAATGATACGTTCGACAAAAGTGTAACTGTGATCATGAAAACTAATAACCTTATTTTGACTGGGCAATGTCAGGCAATGTGAATAATGTAAATGAATAAAATTTTCAGTTCATTGGAAACAACACATAGAAAAAAGGAGGGAATCGTTTTTAATGAGATATCGCAGAAATTCCAAAAAACATAGATGAATTGTTTATATGAATCAAAGTAAGCACATATCAGTTTCAATATGTGAAACAATCATTTGTTTGTTTTGGTTTCTGAAAATCAAACCATCATCTGAATGCTATAATAATGACCAGTATTGAAATCATGAAAAAAATACTGTGGGTTCCGATGTCAGCAAATATGACAGACCTTTTCGCTCCCGATTAATAAAAAAAATTTGAAGTCCTAATGACAACACATGTATTATCTCATCATCCTGGGCAATTCCCGCTTCGAAAGTTAATTCATGTGAAATAATAACTAGTATAGTTGAATTTGGTTATATCATATCGCTAGCAGTGGAGAGACGACCATACAGTATAGTAACGAATGATGCTTGTGTAGAGTAATAATGACGGGTCTTGACCTCCTCCAAATGTTTCTCCCCCCAGTGCCACCACACTGACTGTGACCCTGTCCCCCTTTTCTATTCTCCGCCTATGAGTTGGCCTTGAGTTGCATGTAACGTCATGGGATGGAACCCCTTTTTTACTTTCCGCCTATGTCTTGGGCTTGAGTTGCATGTGACTTCATGAGCGTGAACCTCTTTTTTACTCTCCGTCTATGATTTGTCCTTTAGTTGCGTGCTCGTACGTCACATGACCTTGGAAAAAATTCTAACCAATCTTGAGCTATGAACTGAATGACGACACGCTTTGTCCTTGAGTTTGAGTGATTTTGAATGCTAAGATCACGTCATATGATCTTGGAAAAATTCTGAACGATATTGAGCTATGAACACATCATATGACCTTTAACAAAAAGTGTGACGACGACTGGCTTTGTCCTAATACGCTGCAGGCAGCCGTTTTGAATAGTCGATTTGACCTTTTACGTGATACTGTGATTTTTTGGCAATCCATACGCTGTTTTCGAGTGATAACAATTTGAATATCCTTTCCGTAAAAGTTGCAAACAAAATTTTTTCGTTTCGTTAAATTGAAGGATTCGACTGTAAAATTGTAGCTTATAACACTTTCCTGTCCATTTTGTAAAGTAAATTCACGACATTTCACTTACCATAAGTGAAAAATTCAGAAGTTCGCTACACTTCTCAAACCTGATTGGTTCGAAAAAACCGTTCGATACATTTTCCGTAGGTGCTAAATACACATAGGGAGAAAAGAGTAGCACATTAAGAAAACAACTCCGGGGTCGGACCTCGGAGCCAGTAAGCCGGAGACCAAACAGTCTTTGCTGAATGCCAACAAGGGTAAAGGTAAATCCAAAACCCGCCCCGATACCCCTGGAAATAGGAGCAGCAAAGAAAGTCTAGACCTTGACAGTGAATCATCCACTAGCAGAAAAGTATGCCCAAAGATTGGGGAGCTACTGGATAAATTCTCTGACTTGGTTAAAAGTGGATCCTGCACTATAAGCTTTAAAAATAGAGCAGGTTATAGGCGAGGGGCTTGTATTTCGGAAAATACAGTAATTTCCCCTGTAAATTTCACTACCAATACAAGGACACTAATGGAGCAAATTAAAAATTATAAATCAATATATGAGGAGGAAAAAAATAGAGGAGGAAAACGCAAGGACCCCAACAGATGAGGAAACAAAAAACCTGGAGAAGAGCGACACCTAACATACCGGGGGCACGGAGAAGCCGCATAGCGGAGACCGAGTGCAGCCCGGTGCGAAGGGTGAAGCGACTATGGGTTTTCGTTCTCCTGTTACACCTGACTTCATCCTCAATGCCAACAAGGAGATGACAACTGCAATGATTCACGAAGCCCCAAAGAAAATGACACGAGTGAAATCATATAGAATGAAGTAAACCCACTTGTGGAAACCACAGAGCCCATTAACGAGGACAGCATAATAGAACCGGAAAATATAGAGTATGAAAACCCTCCATCAAACTCCAACTCCAACCCCAATACCCACCCAAGGAAAATTACCCTCCAAGAAGGGATGGACCTAATCCATACTATCCAGGTGATAGAAGGTCCAGAAATCAACAACAAAAACAACAACACTATGAATGACAGTAGGAACCTCAGAGTTATTGATAGACCAAGGCCAGGTGAGGAAGAAGGAGTGCGCTTGAACGTCCTGGCGCAAACTGTAGGCCAGTTGAAGGCTAAACAAATTCTTAGGGAGAATTCCCTTGGAGATGAGAATAACGCAGAAACACTCATCACCGCTGAAACCAAATTACTCACCAAGAGGGGAAAGTCCCTCACCCCTAAGAACGACGACTCTTCTAGCAAAGAGGAAGAGCAAACACCCCGCAAGAGGAAGAGAAAGAGGGTCATGAAGAAATCCGACTCCTCAACCCCTAACACAAGGATCGTAGATAGCAGAAGATCTAGCCCTGCCCACGTTGAAATTAAAAATCTGAAGGATATACAGACCAAGATTGCTCCCATTTAAAAAGAGGACTACAGACGAAATTAATTAAAAGGTTGAGTTATTCTGTAATATCAAGACGTAGGTTGACCCGACCCCTAAAGATTTTCCTCTAATAGCAATGAGGCAGGGGAGATAGACGCTATGCGGAACCACTATCAGGAACAGCTTATCCCTGAGACGGACAAGGAGATAAGAAGACTGCATGAGCTGACGGTTATCCTGAGGATGCGACCCAAGAATACCGGACTGAAGGATAACTTCCCCCCTCTCCCTACTCTCACCCAGGTAAATAAGAACAACTTTGCCGTTCCCAGGAAGACAAATAGAATACCGCAAACAAACAACAGGTCTAAGGTGACTATTTCCCACAAATCCAGTGCGCTAAGCGAATTGAAAAATTCCACTGATATGGAGGTTGACACTCTGGTGGATTCCATTGAAAATAAAAGGAAACCAGCTACAAGACCCAAAGGCAGAAGTCTTCCTCCAATCGTAGTCTAGGAAAGTATTCACATTAATAAAGAACTCAGAGATGAGCTGAAAAGCGAATTGGAGGGAGATTTCTTAGTGAAATACACCGGAAAGTCAACCCTCATATACACCAAAACGAGAAAAGACTATTTCTCAATAGTTAACACCATAAAAGAAGGAAGCATGGAGTTCCACACGTATACACTTCCGGAGGATAAAACACATGCTCTTGTTCTCCGGGGATTGGACTCAGCTCCAAAAATTGAGGACATCGAGGAAGGCCTCAGGGAGAATCACAAACTGGAAGTGGTAGCTGTGTATAGGCTCAGGACGGAAAGGCGTCCCCTTTACATGGTTATCACTGAAAAAGAGCTCACCCTGAGCTTCCTCAAACGTAATGTAAGACACATCTTACATACCAAAATCTCTTGGGAGCTGAGAAATAACAACAGAGCCCTAGTGCAGTGCCATAGGCTGTAAAATAGGCTGGCCTGTGAGTTCGTATTGGAGAAAGTGATTTAAGGTTTGAATGATTTTATGCTGTAATACTTGATAGATATTCAGGCAATAATAAGGTTTAGCTTTGATACTGATCGAAAT
>WOGR01006165.1:0-13267 GCA_015342045.1 Leptinotarsa lineolata | reverse complement strand
TCCGGGGCGACTTGATTGATTCCAGTGGCGCATTTGCTTTTTCAGCTGCAGGAAAACCCGGAAAAACCTGCAGCACCACATCATCTGAAGATCTTGAAAGATGATGGAAAATGCTCCAAGATGATAAATCATATATCTCTATACCTAGCAAAATAAAATCACTTTCAACAAATGTATCATACATTTTTTTTTGTACAACAGTTACTGCTGGTAATGAAAAAAGAATAAGATCCATGGGATTCCAACACACGATCTTTGGATCACAAGGCAGATGCTCCATACGACAACGCAAGTTATTTTAAATGTTTATTGGTTAATAATGAAGGATTTTCTACAGTTGGAATGGAATACTACTTAGACAGTAACTTCACAGGGAATTAATATTAACAGTTGCACAAACTGCATGTGTGAACTTTTCTAAATAATTATTTCTAAGTAGATGTTTTGATTGATGTGTTTCTATTAGTGAGATTTTTAATGACAGTTGTACAAAAAATTATTTTTAAAGAATTTGATTTTAGATAGCCGTGGAAATATGAAGCTTATTACAGTTTGGTGACTTTTATAAGTAATTGATAAATGGTTGTAATTGATAAATGGTTAGTGACGGTGTTTCAAAAAATCGCCAAAAATAAATGCAAATGATAATTATTCAAACGAAGTTCTTATGAAATTATTTATTATAATACACGGACAGTGTATTCAGTGAATTCAGGATACAAAATGTATCCTGAATTCACACCAATGTACGGGAGGAAGTTTGTAAGATTACGAAATAATTTCCTTAACCATGGCTCAAAGTTAAAAGCGCCTTCAACATAACCAAAACCAGTTATTTTGAATGAAGGCAATACTGTTAACGTTTTAGCATATTTTTATGCATACCTATCCAGGAGATTTTCTGAAAAAACACCAAATGCATTCGTAAAAATAAAAAAAAACGTATTGTGCATTTTTGCAAATCCCTTTTAATACATATATAGTTACAGAAAATCGGGAATTTTTGTCAAAAATAATTTGAAGCGACGAATCAAAATTTACGAGAGATGGCAATTTTAATAGAAGTAATAAATATTTTTGGGCTGATCATAATCCTCATGTGACAAAAGAAATGGGTTTTCAAAAAAATAATTATTTGAATATTTTTTGTGTTTTGAAGAACAGTAAAATCAGCTTTTTTATTTATGAAGACTCACTAAAGGCAGAGAGATATCTCCTAATGTTAAGGATGACTGTTACCGATTTCCTGGAAAATTTGCCTTTAGAGAAATATAGGAATACATGATTTCAACTGGACAGGGCGCCAGCTCATGCCATTCAGGAAGTTTCCAGGAAACTTTACGAAATGTTTGACGATCGTTGGCATAGGCTTTAGGGCCGTGGGATTGATGGTGATATTTAATGAAGATAGGAAATAAATGTTTTCATTCAGCTATAGCTCATGCTATTACCATCAGACCTCATGAAAATATTAGTTTAATAGTTAGTAACTATTCCTGAAGCCACAATAAACCCTTGTGGGTTGCGGTGAAGGGTCGAATAGACCCACTCACTTCTGACCTAACCTAACTATTCCTGATGTACAATTTTTCAAAAGTTGTACTATTTTAAGGTTAGTACTCATCGAAGCAACACTGCTTGTGACTGCTTAAAAGGAAGAAGAAATGTGAAGTGTCAAAAGTACCGAATTCAAATAGTTGTTTAAATGTAACATTTTTTCTAAAATTGTCTGGTTTCAATACATCATTATGAATTGTATAATACCAGGGCTAAATTTGAAAGGTGGGTGTAAACTTTTCAGTATAACTGTAGTCAATAAATATAATTTCAGTTTTTGCGAGAGCTCTGCAGGCTCTAGCTAAAGTTGGAGATTATTTATATATGGAAGCTTCAAAAGAAAAATTATGTCTAATTGCCCTGAACTTAAGAAAAACAGTTTGTGTCCGCTATTATTTATTAGAAAGCTACTTTTCCAGTTACGAAGTTTATGAAAATGAGTTGAGTGAACACTCAGAATCCATATTCTGTAAAATCCACATGAAAATTTTTTTACCCTTATTCAAAGGAGTACACCTCGACAAAAAGGTATCTATATTTATATAAGATGTGGAAAATATTCACAGAATAGTTTTTCAGCTAGAATTCGTCAAATTAGAATATGAAAACAATAATGATTTAATAATAGTCAAGATGAAGTATAAATGTGATGATATTGTTATGGTTCATAAATTGAGACTAATGGAAGCAGAATCCCTCACCATTGGTGTATGTTCAGATTTAGGATCAAGCAATATAATAACTACAAGTTCTCTTTATAGCCAGTTATTAAACACATTTAGTACTTCAGATGATGAAATTACCTTAGAAATATCTAGAGATAAAGTATTGGTGAGGAATTATTGTGTAGGTATGTTGAAATTTTTGGTAAAACTGTCCCTATACTCATTTTATGATTTGAAGGTGCACCACTTAGGCCAAAATCTGTAAGAAGTCAAGTAAATTTAAATGGTTCTGAATTCACAGTATTTCAAATTGGGGATGAAACAACAATCAATTTTTCTTTGAAACCTTTTCGAACAGCAATTCAGTTCGCTGAAGCATTCAATTTGAATATTGGTCTCAATTTTGAAAAAGGTGGAAAGTAAGTTATTCACAAATCCTCTCTCACGAGAGAGGATAAAAAATATGTCTTTCTTCAATGTTCTCATCAATTGATGATGAATTAGTTTCAATCCATTATTCGAGATTGAAACTGTTGTAACGAATATATGAAAAACTTTTCCACATAAAAATTCATGATAATCAATTTTTTATAGGCCACTTGCTATAGTAATGAAAAATCCAACATTTGAGGTAAATTTCATAGTAGCAACGCTTAATCCTTATAGTGATGCTCAAAGCACGATGACAGCCTCTTCTATTCCAGCCAAAATCACCCAACTGAACAAAGAAATAGGAAATATAACTACAGAGGATCGAGAGGCACTTGAAAATGAGGATTGGGACGATATGGAAATTGATACCAATAAAATTCCTTTGGAAACCTGTAGTAAGAATACTAAAAAAGCCAGTTTCCATGAAATAGTGACAAAGGCAAAACAAAAAATTAGAAATGCTACTTCTAAGTTAGGAACTGAGAGCAGTACTGGCAGTTTTAGCAAAAAACAAGGTGATAAAAGAAACAAAATATTTGAATTGCCATTGGAGTCAACTCTGAATGAAGATGTCAATGATATTATTCCCTTGTCTCCAGAATCTCCAAAAACAAAAAAAGCAAAGCTCGTTTTTGGAAGATGCTTTGAATCAACATTTTCAAGAAAGAACTTTGGTGAAATATTAGCACCAAACTCAGATTCAGAATGAATACATTCTGGTTGAGAATTTTCAATGCGGGATAATTCTTCAAGTGGAATTACTTCTACATCTGGAAGGTAGATAAAGATGTACTTGAAGTTTTGTTTTTATTTACAGAACAGCTACATTTGTAAATATTTACAATTTACGATTTTTTTTAATATATCATTACTGTGTCATGAAATATTTTAATTGAAAAACCAATAAAATTTTGTATTTTAAAAAAAGTAAGGAATATCATCTTTAGTGCTTTCCTAAATTGAATGAAAAAATCTTAACATATATCAAACGCAAACTGTTTTTTCAAATTTATTTATTCACACATTAAAAAAGCAATGCAACTATTAATCTACAAAAAAATACATCAATTAGGGTATTTTTCAAATAAATAACACACATTCAACAATGATGTCAATTTTTTTCAAAACCTTTCATAGAAAAGTCTTTTCTAGTAACACACTGAATTAGTCAACATGAGGTTTGTTATTCTTAATTGGAATATGTTTACATTTCTCATACAATCCACTTAAACCAAAGGCTGCTTTTATATTATCTTCGGAAAACAAAAACTTGATAAGTTTTCCCTGAGAATCAGCCATAGGTCTTCTTATCATCTCCTTTCCTTCTTGAAACAGAATTACAGTGGGAAGCTGTTTGCTAAGGCTGCTGTCACTAACATGGTATTTTTTCCCTGCATCGGGATGTCTTCCAATATCTATTTTTCCAAATTTTAGATTATCCAAGCAATACTCAGTACTGAGTTTGGCAAAAATAGGTGCGAAGTTAACACAGGCTGGATTCCAAGCTGTGTAAAATGTGACAAGCCAAGATACCTTTTTATCTCTTGTTAATTCATCATCTAAACCTTGCACTCCTCGAAAATAAATAACTTTATCAGGGCCAGAGTAAGTGGGTTCTGGTAATAATAATGCACCAACTGAAATAAGAAACGCCATTATTTTAATTCAATTATACCTATCACTCGAATCTAACTATACGGTGAACCCATTTTCCAGTACATTGTGAATATACTTACGTATAATTATTACAGCAAATACCAAACCCATCAAAAAGTCAGCACTAAACCACAATATCAAATTGGCAACTTTGGTGTAGGTAAAACTTGATGATAAATAATTTATCATTGTAACACTTCCTGCTTTTCTTGTTCTCAATGCTATTACTATTATAAGAAAGAATAGGATTTCCGTTTCTCTCTAAAAATCAATTATTCAATTGTAACATTGTTCATACACAATTATTTGACTCACCCCATCAAATTCACAATCATTTGTAGAAAACACATAGTTACAAACTATTGGCAAACGTTTAATTACAATATATGAAAAACTCAGCAGAATATTAAATATGTAGTAAGGTTTGAAAAGTTGTTTCAGATCGTTTTTAAATGACATAATGATAACTTCTGTTATTGTTATCCAACTTCAAGCAGTAAACAAAAAATAACCAAACAACTGACGAATCTAACTTTTTCTTCTTTATTTGGAGTCCAACTTTACATCATGATGTGTGTCATTGAGCCGAATTCTTTAATTCAGAAAATTTCCGTTGGATTACTTCATCCAATACAAACGCGCTAACGATTTGAATGACCAAAATATGAATTCATTAGATCAATCAGTGGACTCCTCGGACCCATGAATTTAATGATAGGGAGTGTTAGTTCATTTAGCGATGTCATATGTCATTCATAGGTGGATTGTGAATAAGACAACTGAACCACAGATTAAGTACTTAATCTGTGACTGAACTTGAATTGTGAAGTATTTCACTTGGAAAACTAGGAGGCATTTAAAATTATAATGTCGAGGCTACACTTGCTGTCGAATATATTTTGAAGTGTGAAATATAATGTAAAAATTCTTGATATTTATTCAATATAACGTTACATATATATTAGCAGACCCGGCCACGCATTTTTATGGCTAGGGTTTACGTTATATTATATTGTTGTAAACTATTCAATACAGTGAAATTATTTGAAATTATTATTTAAGTAAAAAAATGCGCTGAAATATTCTGAACGTCACCTTCGACCCACCTCCTGAGATGGGCCGTTGTGAGCTTGCCGTGAGCGAAAGTAATGACGTCATGAGTGACGTTTCCGTCGCGACCACAACGACCGCGGTCGTTATGTGGAACGGCTGAAGGAACATTTTGATCGTTGTGAGCGCACGGTTCATCACTTGACTTTTGTCTTGTCGTTTTTTTGCTTTTGACAAAATCAGTAGTCAGAAACCGTTGTTTAAATGGCATATTTTTCTTTGGTTAGGTTGGGTGTGACTATTTTTTAATTAACAATATCAACATAAACTGTGTAACTAGCAACAAAATTTACGACTGCTTGTTTGTAACACTATATATGGAATCAAGTTTTCTTATATACAATGCCAGTAGACCATTTCATTTGGTGGAAATAATCTGATATTATTGTTGTGAAACAAACATTGCACCTCAAAAGATGCCCTCACTGAGGAAAAGGGTTTCGAGCTACTTTAGACAACTGAGCTTTCACAATGAAACCAGAGAGAAAAGACACAATATCAACGAAAATTCCTTTGTTACTAAATATTTATTGGGGTGAGCAACAGTAAATCAAATTTTCATCACTCAGTTAATAATACTCATATTTATTCAAGACAAATTACCTTACGAGATGGTCCACCGATAATTTATGGAAAAAATCCTACTGATTTACCAAATTATGAATTAGCTCATTATGAAAGTGGATCAAACACTATCATAGGATGTTATTCTGGCCCTAATGGGGGACTTACTACAGTAAAAAGAACTGAAAAACATTTGTCTATGTTAGATGCTGATATTGATTATATTGATACTCACGATGAGGAACCTGGTAAGATTATGATCCTTTATTCAATTGTTTTTTTTTCAATCGGAGTATTTTTCA
Organism: Leptinotarsa lineolata; assembly: GCA_015342045.1. Classification (NCBI taxonomy): domain Eukaryota; kingdom Metazoa; phylum Arthropoda; class Insecta; order Coleoptera; family Chrysomelidae; genus Leptinotarsa; species Leptinotarsa lineolata. Next base: position 6,981 of record WOGR01006165.1, on the reverse strand, counting down.
TAAGAAATAACTAGTTATTAACATGCTGTACATTTCTGCCGTGGTACGGAGGTAATTTAAATGCATTTTATTTTCGATTCATTTCAGTATCAACTAATCTACCAAAGAAATCACCAAATAAGTTATCCCCTGGACAACCTATTGACAATACTGCAATGATCATAAAAGTTGCTGGACATGAATATTGTGTAATCAATAAGCCAAAGAGGCGCAGTAAAAGTCTTAGCTTGGGCAGCATTTCAGATTTCAACATAGAAATTGAAAAGACTAAAATTGATAGAAGTTTCTACTGCACTAACAATAATAATTGTGAAAGTGTAGAATGTAAAAACATAGCTTTGAATGGTGATCAAATTGATTGCAATGATGTCAAAGAAATCTCGGCAAAAGATCCCCATATTCCTATTAGAAACAGTGAAAATGTTCCAAAATGTAGAGAAGTTATTGAGAAGAAACATATTTCAAGAACTTCAGTACCAAACAGAACTAATTTGAAACAACGAAATAATGATAAAACAGAAAAGCCAGTTGAAAGCTATGAGCTGTCCAAGTCTAAAAGTGAGGGAAACCCCTTTCACCAAAAGAAAAGAGGAAAAATTATTAAAATTGATAGGCGGAATATGAGGGGTAAAATTTTAGCATGGCGTGGTTTATAAAGTGTTTATATTTGCTATTTCAGAATAGAATTATTTTGAAGTTTGTTTTTGAAGTATATTATTTATATAAACATTTTATTTTGGGCTTGTTTTTTTCAATTGATTTCTTTGATTTTTGAAGGGTGGTATGTATTCTAGCATTATACTTCAACTATTCACCATTTGCATGTGCATGTGATTTTTTCTAAGTGAACATAATCTTGATCATAGAGTCAAATAAACAAAAATGCTATTCTCCTATACATTAGAAATGGAACACACTTTGCAATGTTGACATCAACTAAAAAAAAAGTGCGTAGAGGAGAGTGTTACACTTCTGGTATTTGGGATAAGTGTTTTAGGAAAAAACTAATATTTATTTTTCAAATTCCTATGAATATCTTATCCAGAAATTTCGGAACTTCTGATAGTTGCTGATTTTATTAGTATAATGGAATCTATGAAAACATTTTTTATTAAACCTGACACATTTCTGCTATCCTCAAAAGTTTTTCATAACTAAATCTTAAAAGCTGATTTTGTAAAAGTATTCTAGCAAAAATAAACATGTTAACATTTCAATGTCTAATCGCCTTTCTAGTATATAGTAATAATAATTATTAACCAATGCTTACTCCAACTTTTGTCTCGTTAACTTTCCAAATGTCACGTTTCTAATAATAGACAATTTTCATAATTTTTTCATGCTTTACATTTTGAAGATTTGCACAATTATATTTTGATTTTATTAAATTTGTAGCTTTTTAATCATATGACATCTATCAAATCCTGTATTTTATACAAGAACGATACAAGGACAATATAAGGATTATTTTCACAACATTTCGCAAAATCTCATTCGCCATCTTCTGGTTCATATGCAATGCATTGTGGTTGACTTTTTATTGTTTCAGGTGATGAGATTACAGAAAACTCCAACATTTCTTCTGTGAACATTAATGACTCCATGCTACCAAATGAATGGAATGAAAAATCAGATTTCTTCTATGGAATATCTGACTCACTTTATGACAGAAATCAAGTTTCTAGGAATAAGAATGGAGACCCCATTGCTGATTGTTTTGGACTCATTGCTAGGAAAGATTCAGCCATCTTAGCTGTGGCAGATGGAGTGAATTGGGGTGAATAATCCTTTATATTTTGTTATTAGTGCACAAAGTATGTATATATACAATATGTATATCTGCAATATTTTACATAATTTGTGCCAATGTGGTTTCCTATCCAATTGTCATTATTACTGCACAATTTGTTTTCATGACAATTTTTAATAAAACATCTTGTTTTGAAAGTCTCCTAACTAAAAGTGGTTTTCAATTTCGAAAATATTAAGTACCTATACAATTTTTCAATAATTTAATACAAAGATATAATATAAAAATTGATCAAGAATAGAAAAACAATATCAAGAATATTGAAATTGTACAAAAAAATATTTCCTCTGTTGATTTTCGCATTAATAATATTTTTTAATATTGTACTTTTTCATTTTCATAGGTGAAAAAGCAAGCATTGCTGCGAAATCTGCAGTTCATGGCAGTCTCCATTATCTGAACAAAACCATATTCAACGATACGAAACCCTTCGAAAATCTCACGATAAAGACTGATGAAAGCTCCACATCAAGTAGCATTGTAGATGAAAGTACCAACTTGATCAGCAACACTCGAGAAGTATTTATTTGTTTACTGCGAGCTTTCAACTGTGCTCATGATCTTATACTGGAAAACAGAGGCATGCTTACCACTTTGACTGTTGCAGTTGTATTACCATTGAAGCAAAAACTAGAAAGGAGAGTGATGCTTCAAAATGGTGAAGAGAGAAGAGAGACTGAAACTCAGTATGTTTGCTGTGTTTGTAATGTAGGAGATACATTGGCTTATGTCTATTCACAGAAATATGGAGTTAGAGAACTCACAAAAGGTTTGATTCATTAGATTACCAGAAATTACAAAAACTTTTCCACCAAATAAAAATGCTTTTACTGCTTGTACTAGCATTACAATCATAATTTTGAAATATTTCAAATGTTTCTCTTTCCTATCTAATACAATTTGGTATACAGTAATCCGGCCCCTGCCTAAGTTCTCGCCATGTGACTTTAGTAGTAGCCAAACGAGAATTCTATCTTTATATACTACATCACCTAACAATAGCATTTAAAGAAAAATAATGATATTTTGGACATTTCAAATCGCAATGAATCTTCTAGTAATTGGCACTTTAATATGTAATTTGTTAAATTACAGGGTTCTCTTTTTCAAATTGTTTCGAACTACAAGGGGTCTGTGGCTGTATTCTATAATTCGAAAAATTCAGTATTTTTACACCGCGGGTCTACTGTAATGTTTATTCTCGAATTTATATACTTTGATGGGTTTTTTGAAGTTCTGCATTTTTCATATGCTTGAATGCAATTTCAATTTTATTGCTTTTCAAGCAGGCATACTCATTAAAATTTAAATGTGCCTCATTCAGTGGTTAGATATATTACAAAAAATGTATTGAAAAAGTTCATAATCAAATTATTACGTGACATAGTGTCTTAGAGAAAAGTACATTGTTCTTTTTTTTTCCAAAAATGGTTACCTATACCAAGTAGGCTACAGAAATAAAACTTGCAGCAATACGATAAATACAAATTCTCGATCAACTTGTCTTCTATTTTGAAACATATGAGATAGGGAAATCATTGATATATATTAAAAAATTGAGTGTACAAACTGAGGAACGAGTCCGATGTGACCAACTGGATTATATGCCCTCTATATTCATCCTTGAAGAAGGGTGCCGTTTTTACCTGAAGGGCATGCTTTTGGATATATAAGAGCTGGAAGTTTCGCGCTCTAAAAATTTACAGAATAATTCTGAACCTTTGAGAATGATCAGAAAGAGTCTGAAACATTCATCGCAGATCATGGTGGAATATTCGAGAACAAACTTGGAATGTTCGGATTCTGGACCATTCTTAGTCTTTTTGTATAGCTTGGGCTATTCAATAGTAGGGGTATATAAAGCAAGATCAGTCATGAGTTTGAATGTCAGTTTCTATCAGAAAAGTGCAGTGAGTGAGGCATTAACTTCAGCGTTCCTTTTGGTCAGTTATAAATGCCTCGTTCTCAATTCAAAAAATTTGTACATATACACTCCTGATAAAATAAAAAATGTTGTTTCTAGTCAAGTATTGTAAATAGTTAGAATATGTTTTCAATACATTTTTTCACCTCATATAGTTTAACGCAACTACCACACAATCTCGCTGACTGAACTTGGTTACCCCAGCTAGTTGTAAATGAAGTTTTTTTTTGTACCTCACTTGATATATAATTTGCGAATTCGATAGTAAAATGAGAGGGTGTTTTAATGATGATAATTTTCTTTGTATTCAACATGAATGATTATTTTCAATTTTAAAAACTAGAATAAGAACACACTATGATTATTTTTCTTTAACTATTTCTTTTGAGATGTGTGGAATATTTTACCGTTCTGGTTGCAGGTTCCCATGATATACATTGCAATAGAGACATGAGGGATGCTCTTGGAGCATTGGGGCCAGTTGATGGAATCAATCCAGAACTGAGTAACCTCACTCTTTCCGTAACAACCCTACAAAAAGGTGATATTGTAATGGTTGCCAGTGATGGACTCACTGATAACTTTGATCCAAATGTTTGCAAGTTCACTGTAAACACTGAACCTACAAAATCACGAAGACCAAGTACTAATAAACCACCAAGAGGAACGCAGTCACAGGTACCTGTAGAAATTAAACCATCTGTTGTAAAATCCATTAAAGCCATTGAATCTATTCCAAAACCACCAATCAAACCTCCGAGAAAATCTAAGAATAGAGATGATTCAAGCAGAAGTTCAGCTGAAAGGAACAGCATCAAAAGCAACACAATTTCGGAGAAGTCTTCTTCACCATCAGTCGAAAATATGACGTTCCAAAATAAAACTAATAATCCACTATCGCTAATTAAACATTCCGAAGTCAGTAGTACATTAGATAATAATACATTTGAAGATGCAAGAGGTGCTGAAAGATTGACTATTGAAGCACCTTACGAAACTTTAGAGAGTAGCTCTACTAGTACTGATAAACCGAAAGTAGATTATGATAATCCTCTTGTAGCAGCTTTTATAAAAGAAAATTCCGTAGAGGATTCACCAAAAATAAACAAAAGTGAGTATTTTTACAAATTTCCAGAACCATCTATTGAAATGATAATTCAGTATTTAAATTCCTCAGCTATATTTGTTTATTGAGAAGTGAACTTGGTGTTTCTTTCAAATCGTGTAACTTGGGCAAATCCTGTTATTGGACATAGTATGATAGAGACAAATTTTCTATATAGTCAATTCAAAAATCCCATTCCCTCTGAGATACAAATTTAATTTTAAATTTTCCATATTATTATGTTAAAATGGTATTTAATACTTCGTGCTCCACACTGGTGTCATTAATAGTCGATCATTTCTTAAGATAGGGATTGCTAAAATTTGACTAATATGAAACCAGGAATTCATTTAGATGATGCCTTGCAAAGTAATGTTTTTGTTGATGATTTTTCTGGAAAAGTATTCAAAATATGTTGAGGTATCAAGTTCATGACAAAACACTGCAGTAAAAAATTCAAATACTTCATTTTGCATGATAATAGGTAAAAGCGCTAGGGCCCTTCCTCTATATTATTTAAAGTCTTGTCATAAAACATTCAACGAATCGAATACCCTTAGATACATATACTGATACATATATTTATGAAATTTGTTATTCTGTCCAATCTAATGCAAATTCAAACTACCTAAAAAGTATAAATAATGGTTGTAAACTCTTTCCTCCGATTCCAATTGACATTAAAAGACCTTTTGAAAAACACACTTTCAAGGAAACTTTGAAAAAATATTGTTTCTAACAGCTTCTATATGGTCTACAATTTTGTAATAATTTAAATTTAGGCAAAGTATGAATATCTGTATTTCCTTTTCTTTCAACTTGTGACATTTCACATAATCTGTTTTTATAAGTGTATTTTATTGAATACACATAAATATTTGACAATTTGAAACATATTTCATTTAAAAAGATATTAATATTCAGTATAAGAAAATAAGTATTTTGAAATGGAATCTCGAAATATTCACCTCTTCCAACATACCTACACAGTAGGTTCTGGTAAATGTCTGCCGAAAAACAACTTCTCCCCCGGCTACATCCACGCTGGACACTGAATTATATCCGAAAGACATTCATGCAAGATACCTCACAGAGTTTAGTCTTTCATATGTTGCTCGTTCATCCAACAGCAGGACCATGCTGAAATTAGTCGAGTAGATCACCTACAGACCAGTTTCGAGAAATTACCTTCCATCAGTGCAGGAATTATCCAACCCAAACAGCGGTGGTCTTGGGACTCGATTAATTTCAACGCGGCTGGACTGCATGCATGAAACCTTCGTCTAAGAGAAAGGTTGTCAACTGGTAACAGCTCCATCTCGTGAACAATGCCCTAAGCGGGGCAAATTCAGCTTGATTTATAGACAGAGAATTTTTTTACTCCCTCCGAAGCATGATTCTATGCCACTGAAGACAGTCTCATTTTGTTGGAGGTATTTTCTAAATCAGTGGTCGCCAACCTGTCGATCGCGAGCTACCGGTTGCTCGCGGAGGCAATTCTGGTAGCTCTCACAACCATTTTAATTTAACAAACTGCAAAAATCAGAGAAGCTTCCAAAAATTCCACAAAAAAATCTAATTGTCATAATATTAAACAAACAGCGGCAACGCTGCGGTGAGCGATCTGCCGCTGACGCCATCAAGCTAGAATCGGTTAGAACCGACCAGTCGGACCAGCGCGTTAGTGTTCGAGAACGATCTGGATTGCTTTGAACGGGATAAATATGCACGGCGCGGCGACATTGCGCTGAACGCGTAACTAACGTCCAGCGGTTGGGTTAGTAGAGAACAACAAAGATAATATTATGGCAAGCAGTTCTAAGAAGGTAAAGACATACCACTTTCATTCGGAATGGGAAGAACAATACTTTTTTACAGAAGTTAAAGGTAAAAATGTGTGTTTGTTATGTAATACTTCGGTCTCCGTTGCTAAAAAAGGAAATATTGAGAGACATCATAAAACTGTACATTCTAATTTCGAAGAATCATTCTCACTACATTCTGCCGCCAGAAAGGAGAAACTGAAACAGTTAAAAAAGCAGTTGATTGGACAACAATCAATATTTTTAAGAACAGTCGACAAAAATAAGGCTGCAACTGAAGCATCGTACCGTGTGTCCCAGATAATTGCACAAAAAAAGA
>WOGR01006164.1:0-13269 GCA_015342045.1 Leptinotarsa lineolata | reverse complement strand
ATATATATATATATATATATATAAATGAAAGTACATTTAGCAGTAAACGAGTATGAACGAGCAATGACAACGTAGATATTTTATTTTAGAATACAAACAAGGATTATTTATTCATTCATGAGTATGTCATAAACAATGTCTCCATTAATATCATACACATATTTTTTGAAAATGGTTTTCATCAGATTAATATTATTTATTTCATTAATGTATGTTTTGTACAGATCAGGTAAATAATTAAAAATATATACAGATTCACATACACTTAAAAATTATTCAACAATCATATATCCGAGTACAATATTAGTAAAGGTGAAAGTAACAATTTAGAACTTAATCGCCAGTGCTGTCTTGCGTTCTGGGTTTATCTTGTATTATTTTCTGGAATAATTTTTCAGTTGTCGTGGTCTTTGGTGTTCTTGGATCCTCTTCAAATTCAGGAAAAACTTTTGTTGTGGTATCAAATGTAGGAGTAGATGGAGCACTGTTGTGTTTGATGTCTTCGTTGACCTCCTTTCCCAGATCTCCAATACCATAAGTGGCTCTGTCAACATAAAGTTTGCTTTCATTTATTTATCAGTTTTCATGTTTTCCTTCCAGCTTGACCAGAAAAAAATGTTTTCTGAGTAATCTACCTTCACTTTTATGTTGATGGATTAGATCTTGGGATATTGATATACTCTTTCCTTTTTTTTTTTTTGGATATGAAACGAGTTCAATTTCCATTGGACAGTTTTCTGATTTTCCTGCTGAATTGTTGTTCTTCAGTTCTATACCTGCAAGATCCTCAAGATCTCTACACAAATTTTCTGGTATAATTTTTCCTTTTTTTTTATTAGGTCCAAATATCAAAATATCTTTTTTATTTGGGGCTCTTTTGAGATATTCTGATTTGTTTTTAAGTATTTAGTTTTTTATGCATATTTCCTACGGTATTCTTCAGCTTTTCAATTTTCAGAAGAAGCATAGTTTCACTAGCTTCAATACAATTTTTTATTTCCGTACAATTTTTCAGGATTTCAATTGCTTTATTAACCTCTGTAATTGTTGAGGAGCCCTAATTAATCAATGTGCGTGACTACCTTTATGAGTTGAATGTGTTTCTTATCGGTTTTTTGTTGTTTGCGTCTTTTTGTTACTCTTATTGTTCAAGATTATATTTTCTGTATATATTAAATTTTCTATTTGACATAAGGTTAACGACGTTTTTTAGATGCCAATATATGTTGTATCACTCTGCCTCACTGAATAATCAATTCGGAAATTTTGACACTTCAATTATCTATTAACTTCTTAATATTGGTAGAGATATCTTACAGATATGTGCACAGCATAGAGCACACTATACAATTGTTACTTCAAATGATTTGATTCATAGCCAGTCTTCAAGTATGCCCACTGACTATATGTGAAATGAATTATGTGAATGAGCTACCGACAATAAAAAATAATTTTTTGGTTATGCAACGCCGTCATTGTCCTAACATTTCAATAATCCTAATTTTTTCAAAAAATTTGCAATCACTTCACCAAATATTATTGTTTTTTGAATGGAACTGGCTAATACTTGTATATGAACAACATGAAACATTTTTTTTTCATTTTGAGGAAAAGCGTCAGTTACACAGTGAAAATAATAACTGTTTCATCCTGAATTATATGAATTAGCCACTCACAAAATGAATTCATTTTTTGTTATACAAGATCGTCATTATTTCACAATTCACTGGTATGTTTTTCAAATGGAACTGGTCAATACTTATATTTAAACAAAAACATTTGTATGTGTTCTTTGCTGGTCAACATTTACGTGATTACAAACGAGTGAAATTACTAATTTCAGCTTTTTAAAAACAATTTCACGTTCAATGATACTTGGACCTTGGATGCAGTTTTCGACATTTTTTGAACAAAAAGTTGATTTAGTGTACTGCTCAGACATTCCAGGTCTAATCAAAAAGTTTGGTGTTGAATACAAAAAAGAAGACTGAAAGCTGCTTATTGATTCTTCCAAAATTAGTTTGGAGGCTGTTTCATTACACAATAGTAACATTTATGCATCTATACCTGTTGGCCATTTTGTACATATGAAAGGTACCAATGAAAACCTAGAAATAGTGTTGAATGAAATCGGCTATTCGGCTCATGGTTGGATGATATATAGTGACTTTAAAGTAACATGCATACTTCTTGGTCAGCAAGGCGGTTTTACCAAATTTCTATGTTTTTTGTGTGAATGGAACCGTAGAGCAAGGGATCAACATTGGTGCAGAAAGAACTGGCCTGTGAGGGAGTCTTTAAAACCTGGCGAGAAGAAGATACTCCGCAAAAACCTTGTATATCCTAGAAACATTCTCTTACCACCTCTACATTTAAAGTTAGGTCTCATGAAACAGTTTGTAAAGGCATTGCTTAAAGATGGACCTTGTTGTATCTCTGTCAGAAATTTCCAAACCTTTCAGAGGCTAAACTTAAAGAAGGCGTCTTTGAAGGACCCGACATTCGAAAAATGATGTTCGACGTAAACTTTGGAATCACAATGACCATACATGAGAAAGAAGCATGGGTATCATTCAAGCAAGTTGTTACAAAATTCTTAGGAAATGCAAAAGACCCAGAATATCATACCATTGTAGCTAACATGTTAAAAAATTTTAAGAAACTAGGGTGTTTGATGAGCCTGAAAGTCCACTTCTTGAACAGTCATATTGATTACTTCCCGGAAAATTTGGGAGATGTTAGTGAGGAGCAGGGTGAGCGTTTTCACCAAGATATTAAATTGATGGAAAAACGTTACCAGGGCCGCTGGAACATCAACATAATGGGAGACTACTGTTGATCACTTCACCAGCTCAACAAGCGATTCATCGCAGATAAAGCTACACAAGAAACTTCAAAGAAAACAGAGAGAGGAAGTATAAATCAATTCCATCTGACTGGTGAAACCTACATTACAACACTGTATCATTATTTCAAGTAACCTACTGTAAATAAAAATCATGATAGTGAATTAACATAGTGTTTCATTAATTTTACCATATACCGTACAGATTTTGAATTATATAAAAAAAGTTAATTTTTCCAAAACTATGGGTGATACAAAAAAAACTAAGACCAGATTCGGATTCGGCACACAACAATCTATAAAAAACCAGTTATTAAAGTAAACAAACATTTTTTTTGTTGGCTTGTGTTATTTCTTTTCACAAACATTTCCCCTGACTCTGATATCTTGCCCGAATCGAAAGTTAATAGGAGGGACTTCACTTGCGTTGACACGGTCGCGGCTTCTCATTTAGCCGAAAGTTCGAAATCGGATGGAACTGCAGCATTGTCTGGCGAGAAATTGAAATGAAAAAATACCAAAATCTTGGTAACAAATATCTGTTCCATCCAGTAGCGGTTGAAACTTTTGGTGTTTATGGCCCGTAGCCTCTGTTATTTGTTCATGAACTCGGAAGGAGATTAGGCCAAGCAACGAAAGATTACCGTTCCATCTCTTTTTTGATAGAAAGAATTAGTATTGCTATTAAACGTGGTAATGCTGCTTTGGTCCTTGAAACTAATCCTCCTTTACATAATTCTGATGAGATCATGCATGGCCCTCCTTTCAGTACGGAACTGAAATCTCTTCGAAACAAGCCGAAATATATGTATATTCATCAGTCTCCTATCAAGGTTAATTCGCAAGTGATTGATCCACCTTCTTCTTTTTCAGTGCAATCAATGGAAATAGTTCATTCCTGTCCCCCAAATATGAGCTGATTCTGGTTACCTTTCTGTAGAAGAGCTTCATGGAGCAAGAGCCGAATCGATCCCTCTATGAAACCCTTCATCACTTGAAAGGATCGATTGCAGCTTGAGAAATGGTTCTGATGCAGATTCTGTGGGACCTGTTCTGCCTTGCGAATCAGTATACAGTTGTCCTGAAAATCTTGCGACGAAAATTGGTTAAGATAATTTAGGAAACACTTTCTACATGAATAGCATTTTACAAGTGTTGTTCATGACGAAGAATTTTAAGAACGACGTTTTAACGATGAACGAGAACGAGAATATTTCCTACTTATTCACCAAGCTTAAACACCTGTTCATGCAGCTGCAGTCTTTGAAGTCCACTAGATACTCTTCAGAAAAACAAGAGGATTGTTCCGAATGCATGGGGTTTTTGTTAAATATTCTTCGTGTACAGGAAAATAGCAGATTCAATAATGCTGACCGCTCTGGATTGAATGATTCCGTACAGTCTGTCTCGTCTTGTGTTCATAGATCTTTTGTTGGAAAAATCATCACTAATTTAGCTTGTAGTACATGTTCAAGAGTTAGCAAAAACGTATGTGGCGTTGAGTCTGGTCATTATTACGCTTTGATCAAGGATGAAATGGACTGGTTTAAGTCTGACACGACCATGTCACCAAATTTTCTGGTGATGTCTTGAATTTATAGGAGCCTCTGAAGACATCCTACATTTTGTTATGTGAAAGAGAGGACATTGGCAAATCAAGATCTTTAGATGATGTGATGCTGCGAGTTTTTCCGGGTTTTCCTGCAGCTGACAAAGCAAATGCGCCACTGGAATCAATCAAGTCGCCCTGGAGCGCCAATTGACTTTTTTTATTTCATAATTTGTATTACTTTTCAAATTTTGAATTACTACTAATAAATATAGGGGGATTTTCCACGCACTGTACAGCCAATATACATTTTCAAACTCAGAGACAATTTCAATAGAAAGAAAAAGGAAATCAACGTCTGACTGTTTTTGTATAATTCAATGTTAATATAATAGTTGTTGTTTCGAAAGTATTTTTCTGTTTATATTTATGTCTGAAAATTACTTCTTTGCATGATCTAGACATCTTTGTAACGAGTTTATTTTTTGAAATCGATTGCTTCCTTCCTTCCTTTGGAAGATTCCCACATTATTTTGTATAAAGATGGAAAAGTAGAAAGCAAAAACCTTTCTTTCACATATAATAATCAAATATTCAACTTGAGTCATATGGAATAACAACAAAGGAACAAACCTCAAAATATCTTTCAGAGAGGTCGATGATGTTTGTTTACTTCAATTTTATTTAAATTTCTTATCAGTACACCTGAATGATTATTCGAATTTATGACCCTATTCAATTCAGATTATCGGTAAACGTGTTCTTATCTCGAGTTTTAATAAAACTGAACACCAAACCTGCTCTGTTCATATTATATTTCTCAACGGAAATATCCTGATATATCAAACATATTTATCTTGTTTACTTTTATTTTTCAATTCTCACTGAGTAAAGTAGGAATTAATATTTTTGAATCAAGTGTTGAGTTAATATTTGGTTTTGTTAGAAATAAATTCGAATCTTCGTTCCCACACTTTACAAAGGTCACGAATATAAGACTTTCAATCTGTGAATTACCTTTAAATATATTCAAATATCACCCACATACTTATTATTGTTAGCCTTTACATGTTAGCGTTTATTAAGCCGACTAAAATGAAATTTTCGCAGCTTTTTAATTACTATTTGCCCTTTTATATTACAATATTCAATTTATTTGCAACATCGACAACGGATGTCGATGTCCAGCTTGTGGAAGAATAAATATGAACATCACTTTGCTTATTAACAATATGTAAGATAGTATGAATGATTTTTTTCAATTTCCATCAATTCTCATTAATAGTGCAAATTTCGAAATGTTCAACACATATAAATAACTGAACTCATTTATCTTCATTTGTACGCACATTATATTAGATAGTAAGTAGGCCAGTTATAGTAACTGATATTTCAACTGGTTAATAAATTGTTTCGAAGGAAAATAATGATAAAATAGACCTATAAAATAATCCCCTGGTGCATGAAGTTTCAATCATATTTGTTGTAACAAACAACAGTTCAAAATTCTGCTAAATTATGGGTAACCTTCATGTCTCAAATAATATTGTTGATCACAAAGTTTCAATGATTTTCATTAAATAATCAATATAATTTCACCTCGTTGGACTGTTCAGTTATAACTTGAATAATATGTGAATAAACTGCGAAAAGGGTTTTTTTTCAAGAATGAATTGACATTTTTATTCAAGAAAAGGTTTCATCTTTTCAATGAAAGACAATCAAACGTTAGGTTTGAGGTATGCTTTTGATTTGGTGTCAAATGTTTTCGAAAATGGATCGGTGACAAATAAAAAATGGAGTAACCCAGGAATGAGAGAGCTCGAATTGAGGTTTTCGAAATAATGGAGTACCACAAGGATCCACACTAAGTGTAACCTTGTTTTTGATAGCGGTGAATGACTTGCTCCCATCCATTCCCGAACCGGTGAAAAAATGTCTCTACGTTGATGATCTTATGATATATTTTGCAGACAAATCTATGACCGTTATCCAAAAAACCCTACGACATGCAATCAATGCTATCACTTCAAAAGCATCAGTGTCTGGCTTCAAATTTCCTCTATCGGAAACCAATTGCGTTCATTTTTGTCGTTTGAGAAAGCCTCACAATGAACCTCAACCTTTTCATTGATGATACTGAACTTCTAGTAGTAGCAACAAAAAAATTCTTATAGAGGTACTCTTCGTCTCAAAATTATCATGAGCCCAAACATCTCCGATTTAGCAACAAGGTTAAGAAGGCTCTCAATGTTCTTAGATGTGTATCTAACTTCAATCGGGGTGTCGATAGAGAAGTGCTTCTGAGACTCTACAAGTCGCTAGTTTTATCCAAGATCGACTACGGCAGTATCGTTTAGTCGTCAGCACGGATATCCCGTCTCAAAATCCTTGAATCCATACACTGTACAGAGTTGAGACTAGCTACAGGAGCATTCTGTACCAGTCCGTTAGAATCTATTTGATGTGAGACAAGACTCCCTCGTCTCAAATTCAGAAGAAACCAACAGATCCCAAAGTACACCAACAAAATGTCGGCACTTGTCAAGTGTTTTTCCCAAAATGAGTTAGATGATTCTGTAAGAGATTTAAATCTCTCTAAACAAGCTCCAGAATTGTTGGCATCAAGACTGAAAGAAAAAATTTGCTCTCTTCAGGTACTGAAATAAATTTTTCTATTGTGATAGAGGAAATGAATTACGAAGGTATTTTTCTGACGAAAACTGTATTGCATTTCATACAGACGTTAAAAAATTTTTGATAAAAATTGGGTTGAAACAATACGAACCAAACGACTGGCGTTTATTCATTGACAGCTCAAAACGTTGCCTAAAATATAATCAGTTACACAACGGAAATAAATATACTGGGGTGCCTATTGCCCACAGTACAAAGTTAAAAGAAGAATATTTTTATATCTCGCTAGTTTTGGATAAAATAAAATACGAAATAAGTGGCAAATTTGTGTTGAATTAAAAATTGTAAATATTCTTCAAGGTCACACTAAGTTTTCCTGTTTTATATGTCTTTGGGACAGTAGAGCTAAACAAGAACATTGGGTAAGAAGAAAGTGGCCCTTGAGAGAAAATATGACGCCGGGAAAGCACAATATAGTTCAGAAGTCATTAGTAGGTCGTGATAAAATTACCCTTCCGCCATTACACATAAAACATGAAGCAATTCATTAAATCATTAGGTAAAGACGGGGACTACTTCTCTTACATTTGTCAAAAATTTCCACAGCTCCCTATGGAAAAGATTAAAGCAGGTATTTTTGATTGCCCGCAAATTAGGCATCTAATGAAAGATAATCAATTTAGAAATTCTATGACTGAGCTAGAACTAAGGGCTTGGACAACTTTCGTCTCTGTTATGCAGAACTTTCTAGGAAATAGAAGATCAAAAAATTATGTTGCGCTTGTAGATGACCTTCTTTTACAATTAGAAAAATTGGGGTGCAATATGAGCATAAAACTCCACTTCCTCCATAGTCGTCTGGACAGATTTCCGAAAAATTTAGGAGATATGAGCGAAGAGTAGGGAGAGCGTATGCATGAAGACTTACTCATTAAAGAAGAGCATTATCAGGGTTTCTGGGATTCCTACTAATATGATGTGATTATTGTTGGTCTCTGATGCGCCATTATTCTCCGTCTATACATTAGAGAAGAGCTGTAAAGCGAAGTTTTTTAGAACTCAATGATTGATTAATTTTTTTTACTAAATACATGTTTCTACATAGCTGAAACTCAGAAACTAGAGCTGATATAAGAATTTTACTTATATATTTAAAATTAGGATATCATATGTAGTAAGCATTAGATAAAATTTTATCGGCAACACATGTACTGTAAACTAGTGTAATGAATAATACAATACTGTAAGTAATTTTAAACTTCTTGCGGTGATAGTAGTTTATGCGATTATTTGCAGAATTAAAAAAAGAACAATTTTACATAAATCACATGCTAACTTTTGCTGAAACGACTCTCTTGATTTTTTTGTGAAATGCTACAAATAATTGCAAAAACCATATGATTATTCTAAATATAAAAATTGGAACTATGGTCTGAAAATTTCAGTTCATGCCTTATTTCAGAATATAAACAACATTTATATTTTACAAAACTTTGTGTAAAATAATATTGGTACCTACTTTTCTCATTAAACATTTTCACGCTTTATTACTTTACTAACACCCTGTACATCCGATATCATTATTTATGTCAATCTTATTTCCAAAAGATGCAATTGTCATATAATTAATAATAAAGATTTCTCTCCTCTTAGCAACTCCATCCGTGGACATACTGTATATTTTTTTATATACACTTTCCGTACGCCACTGCAAGAGATAGATTAAGGCAAAAACGTCACAATCATTTCTGAGAATTTAGTGCCTATTATTTTGGAATTATAGTATAGCATAGTATAGGAAATAGAGCAAACCGCATACACGAGTTTCTTGTAAATTTTATCTTGGCGTTTGAAAACCTTCAAATCTTGCTTCAAATATAAAAATAGCCAGCTTGAGACTGCTCATAAGCCCTGAGTTTGTCCTCTTTAATTATAACTGATACTTGAAATATACAATCTTTTCCAATATATTTCATAACAGAAAGAACTGTAAACTATTTACCTGCTGTATCGATGCAAATAACAGAACCGGACTCCGAATCTGTTGCCAGCCAACCCACGGGGGATCCCCTAGAATCGACGTCGCTTTCCGAGAGTAAGTCGTCCGACGTCTCTTCAAGAATGGTCTCCAGATACATGTAATGGCCAGCACTTCCTTGTAAAAAATATTCTGCATCTGAAAAACAAAATATGAAGATCAATCCAATTATCAGATAAAATATATTACAAAAAGAATGAATTACCGTTTGAATAATCAGAAAAATTTGCATTGGTGACAAAAGTGTGATAAAAAGTATGATCTCCATCAACGACAAAATAATATTTGAGACCCAGAGATGAAGCTGCAAAGAGAACACATACAGAATTTATAGTAGGTAATGGAGCGGTTCTGAGACTGATGAGATAATGGAAAAGTGTCGAATCTAGTTATCACTTTAATAAACCTGCTCGATTGACCTGTGCCACTATATTTGAAATATTTCGAGAAACTTAAGTAAGAGCATCTTGGTTGATAGGGACCGTTGAAATGATTATATTGGAAAGAGACAAAGATTTGGAAGTCACTCAAGACTGGTTGATTTGAACCTGAAGAAGTATGATTTTTGTAGATCTGAACCATAAAGAATTCTCAATATAACTGTAGATTCTGGGTTTCGAATCAGGGAAACAAATGACATAATTCAAGAAGCAGTGTCAAAGGATGAGATTGTATTCATAGATACATCTCTTACTAGACGTTGTTCACCTAGATTCATTGCACTTCGCTTAATATTAATTAAATAACAAAAATGTCTCTCCTACAGTATGGAGAGAGGCGGTTGTATAAGTTATTTCAAAAAGCAAATTCCAGATTATTGTAGTTATAAATGCAATAACTATTCTCCCAACTATATCAATGATAAAGTATATATGTTTTTGGGAGGATTCTTTAGATGCGTATTCCACAAATATGCAACGAACGGTGTGGTTATAGATAGCAAAAGCTCTGAATGTATTCTCAAGACTTCTGTTCCGCAAAATTCTATTCTTGGGCCGCATTCCCTTTCTAGTTATAGTTTATGCCACATATATTGCTTTATCGAATGTGAAGTAAACTACGTAGACAATTCACAACTATATTGCAGCCTACCAGAAGAATAAGAAGCTAAATGTACTAGTGAGCTCTCATCATTGATGAGAGCTCACTAGTACACTGATCTTACTATGATGTACAAGAACATAATTTATTAGTTCAAAACTGATGAACGTCTTCTGATAGGTGTGAGGAGGCGTCAAAAATATCTCATCAACTTCGTGGAATATCTTTTCTGAATATGTATCAGAGGTTCTTTAATATTATATAATCAACGTCTAGATTGAGAAACGTTAATTAGTGTAACATGCGCCATCAATACATTCTTCTGATACTTTTATATTTTGCCAAACTCCAATTTTGTATATTTGAGTTGTCACGTTAGCAGTATGACTTCATTAAAAAAAGGTTCTCTGGTAAGGGAAACTGGTTTTCGATACATTCAGTTCATGCCAGAGGTTTCGAATTCTACTTATTGAGCAGTGAGATCTAAGAAGTTATGAATTCTATAAATAGCAGTACACTTTAATTGTTGCAACCTTCACAGTAGATTATTTTCTTGTAAGAGCAGCAGGACTAACATAAAATAACATAACAAAGAACAGCTCTATTTGAATTTGTAGAATCTTTTGACCAGTTTTTGAAATTCTAATCTAGGGATAAAAGCAAGGCTTAAAGAGTCTAGATCTATTTAACCGCTTAGGGAAAATTATTGGTGAAACACACGGAGACATATGTAGTGTATATGAACAAACCTTGCAGTTTGGATAATGAAACTATTTTGACTGATTTCATTTTTTAACAAATTATTCGGAATCTAAAAATATCGATAAAAGGAGTTTTTTAATTTCATCGTTTGAACTCAGAATCCTGTGAGAGAGAGATATTTCATGCTAGCAGCGTTTTACCTTCCATAAAAATTGGTTCAAGTTGCAGATGGTAATTACGGGATAGGAATCACACGTTAAGAGGTAGGACCTCGTTAATCCTTAGCTCGACTTTTGAGGGTTGTAGTTCGTAGGGGTTGAACAGCTGGTTACCTGATAAATTATCGATTATTCATAAATCTATACTTATAAATGTGAAAGTCACTCACTTAATACGCATTCATCTCTGTTTCTACATACTGGTAAGTCCTAAGAAGTTAAAATTTGCTACATAGGTGCTTCTCAGGTTTTAGATTGCGCACTAAGAAAGGGTTTTCGAATATTCCAACTGGGACGCCCCCGTGGGGCTAAAAGGGCGCGTTTACATATGAAAATTATCTTTTCATAGCTATTTCTCTGTACCGCTATATTTTCGGAGGCTGAAATTTTGTATGTAGGTTCGATTTATGTTGAAGATGTGCAATAAGAAAGGATTTTCAAATATTCCAACTGGGACGCAACTGGGGATAAAAGGGAAGCGTTTACATATGAAAATTACTTTTTCATCGGTGTTTCTCCATACTGGTATATTTTCGGAAGCTTAAATTTTCGTATGTAGGTTCGTTTTATATTGTAGGTGTGCAGTAAAAAAGGAGTTTTGAATACTTCAAATGGGGAGCCAGCCGCGAGAGAAAAAAGCGCGTCTATAAAACAAATTTATCTTTTCATCACTGTTTCTACATGCCCTTAAATTTCCGGTGGATGAATTTAAATTAAATTAATTGAAGTTTTTTACGTTGTTCGAACATAAGAGAATTAATCGACAAACAATGGTATATAACGTTACTTTGTGTTTCTAGGATATTTTTCAAAATTTATACCCAAAAACATATTTGTATAATTAGTTGTTCGATGAATTTATATGGTAAACAAAAAACGAGAAAAAATATATTATGAAACTATAATGCATTTATTATGCTTAGTATAGGTGGTTTAAGTCACTTCAAGTTCGGTCCTGTTTTAATCTTCCATCAGAGCTTCCATCCGTAGAAATATGCTATGAATTTATAATTCCACTAAGTAAGAGTGCCCGTCAACCATCTGTGAAAGAATATATGGCTGAGAACTATAAAGTAAGATGCTAACTGTACTTTTGAAATCGATCATAAATATATTCATTATGAATTACGATGGAAAATAAAGCTGCAAGGTAGAAAAGTAGTTTTCAACATATATAGTTACTGAAATCAGATAAATAATAACCCAATTCGCTGATATTATTATTGTATTTCAAAGAACCGTTGTGAAGCCAAATTACCATTGGCAGCAACCAAATTACCATTGACGTCGACGAAAAACAATATGTCTTAAATAACCATTTCTTATATACGAAATTTGAAATTTATATGGCACGTCTAAAAAACTCTTTTAATGATGATTTTACAGCACACAATAAATTGCCATTGTTATTGAGATGAAAAAAAAGGCATTCGTTAATAACTCAAAAACTATCAACACTTCAGAAATAAAGCAGTAACCGAAAATGAATTTGGTCAAACAGATAAAAAAATCTTCTCCAGATTTCCGATCCTTCTTTTCATTAAAAATTGAATACTTCAAACAAATTATCCATTAACATTTTCTATCCTGATCCTCTGTTGAAGATCGTATTTAACACGTCTGCCGTTGACGTTCATTTCAATTCTAGTATTCATATTGATCACAACTCTTAACATTCCAAATGAGACTAATCCACGTCTAATTCCTATGTTGTTTTCTTCTTTACCATACATCAGTGATGTGACACCTAAAGTATGCAGAATTTAAAAAAATGTAAAAATAGTTTTTAGAACCCTTTTATCATACATAATGCAGTTATTGTAAGATGATGGCTGAATGATAATTGGGGAAATCGATGAATAGGTCGAAATAGTCCTTACATTGAGTGGCCGCCAAGATCACCGGACCTGACACCGCTTGATTATTTCTTTAGAGTACTGTGGAGCAAAAGATTCACAAGCTCAGACCGCAGTCAGTAGAAGAATTACGCATCAGAATATCTGCAGCTTGTGCAGAAATAACAATAGAACAATTAGGAGAATTGAAGGGGTTATATTTTATTAGGAGTGTTTAATTTTTTTGGGAGAGAAAGTTTTTGGCTTTCTACTACTCTATCGTGATACAAAAATGTGGGAATCTTCCAAAGTAAGGAAGGAAGTGATCATTTAAAAAAATGAAATAACACTAAATATAGATGTGTAGATCATTCAAAGAAGTAACTTTCAGACACAAAATGGAA
>WOGR01006163.1:0-13269 GCA_015342045.1 Leptinotarsa lineolata | reverse complement strand
AGTGTTTTCCCTCCCGGGTGCGCCTGGGCTGCCGGTCCGGTTTTGCACTAGTTGCTCGGGTAAGTGGTGGCGCAACTCACCAAAGGCCTCAGGTGTTAGTGGTGTTATTATTATTATATGATAATATACAGACCGACTCATGTCACATTCGTAGAGCTAATTTAATAAGAACAAGTGGAAAGTCATGTTGATTTTAAAGTTAGTTATTCCTTCTTTCCAATTCACCAAAATGACTCCTGAAAATTCAAACAAAATACGAATGGTTCAGTTTAGTGTCAATATATTCACGGCATTAATTCTTGAACAACTTGCGACTTGGGCCCCCGTCTCCTGCATTTGTAGGGTAGAATTCAATATTTACTCGACATCTCATTGACTGCAGTAATCCCCTTACGTTTCTTGACAATCTACATAATTCAAATTCCTGCTGGAGAATTTCCTGCAAGAAACTGAAATTTCAACCTGAATGATTTATTGTGTAATATCTCAATAACTCTCCGCCACATAATAATCCTAATGAAGATGAATCGGGAAATGTATTCATCCGATAATTCTGTTGTAAGAGGACAAACTTAGCAAACTTCCCCGAGTAAAATTAATAATAAGCATATTTAAATTTTGTTTGTTTTGCATTAAGATTCCCTCATTGAGAATTTAGCCTGGATTACATCAATCACACGCTTTGGGTGAATTCTAAGTAAGGCAATGAGAGACTCGTAGTTCACGAAAGGGAGAAATAATTAAAATTGATGTCATTCATTCTTTGGAGTGAAAATATGAATTATTTTCCACGAAAGATTAACAACGCTTTGATCTTGAATCTGTGTAGGAGAGAAGGAGAGAATATTCTGTCTGTCTTAGGAGAGACAATAATGTAAACAAAATTCTGACAGACAAAATTAATGAGGCACCCACTATTGATTGATATCAGATAATCATTCATTTGAAATATAATGTAGGAAATATTCCATAACACATATGTTTGCTTGAATATTTGAGTTGATCGTGAATTTTTTGAGAGAAATATCTGATGAAACAGAAATATATCAAGTTTTCGCAAACAAATAATTTATTTCTCGAATATTTTCCACTGTTATGGGTTATCGTAAATTGAAATGTCGAAATAATTGAGTAGTGATACCTAGCCTCGGTCAAAATCTTATAGGGGGTCGTAAATTAACCAAACTGGAAGTTGCGCTGCAACGAAATTACCCAGAACCCTTTAACAATGTGAGAAATGGATTTGTTAATAGTATTCATCATTCTCAGAAAGTGGATAGTGACTATTATCTTTGCAATTTGAATCATCTGCATTTACTGGTTCTCAAAAAAATGCTACTTACTCAGAAATGGCTGATTCCATTTCCAAAAAGCAAAGAGTATTCCACAGAGAATTGAATGATCTATTTAAGTAGATGAGCAAAGAGAGTTCTGTGACACCAGAAAGTCAGCTAACAGCACCAATGTAGAACGTAGGCTTGGTTCGGTATGCGGTGGCATAATCGCTGATAACCAGAGTCGGGTAATTGGGTATACGGGGTGTGTGCAGTATTCAAGAAAAAAACATGACCGTTAAGCGATAAAGCATGGCGACGGGCATTGAGTGCAGCGTTGAAATAGTAAACATGACGGATAAGCGAAAAAACATGGCGGCGGGCATTCAGTGCAACGTGAAAAAAAAACATGGCGGCGGACATTGAGTGGAGTACACAACGTATGTAGAGTTGAAGTAAAGCATGGCTTCCATCGCGATATACAGGGTGTTTAACTAGGTTACTCAAAACCCCCTTCGGTTATTTCCACTATCACACTTAACACACTGACATTTCTTTCAATGGAAAGTATCGAAAAATTTTTCTAACATACTTTTTGTTTGGTCTCAAGGTCCTGTCGCTTTCAGAAGTTTTGATCCGCATTCTTATTTTTCTCATAAAATATTCAATTACTTTTCAATATCCATTTTGTGCCCTTCAAAGTAGCGCCCTTCAGTTGTTTTTTCATTCCTCGAAGTAGTTCTGATATGCACTTTTCGGTGTATTTTTGAGCTTTCTCAGCAATTCGGTTTTTATCTCTTCAATCGGCAAAACCTTCACATTCGATCGAACTTGGCGTGCTTTTGATCTTGGCTCTTGGTTTCGATGTTATAACCATATACCCATGCTTTGTCACCAGTTATGACCGTTTCAAGCAGCAAATCTGGATTCAACCATTCCTGAACGATAATCAGCAGCAGCTATGTTGATATTTCGCTTACTTAGTAGTATCTTTACTGTATCTGATGCCTTTCCAGGATATGTGAGTGTCTTGAAGGTGCCAGTATTATATTTAATGTGTGGGTATACTTGGTTTGCAAGGCTTCTTGCCATAAATATGACTTTGCAAAACTCAGTATGATATTTGTTGGATATCCAGTACTAGCCAATATTCGACATAGCCCCTCGCCTTGGAAGAATAACCTTCTTTCAATGAAAAACTATCTGCCTTGGGAAGAACCCGTATTTTGGATAAGACTCGCCGCAAGAGCCCTACCTTGGGCCGGACCGTGGCCACTGTAGAAATACCATCTCTTCCTGGATGCACTGAAACAATTCGTCCGAGGGTGTTGAATCAATAATTCATTATTTGTGACACTGTATATAATGTCTGATACTGAATAGTTTGAAGTTGTCAATTCACTGGTTAGTTACAATAGTTGAAGTTGTTGATTGTCAATATATATAACTTTATATCAGGTCAGTTTCCAGTTTTCATGTATTAACATACATAATAAAATTCCTCTACGAAAATAAGAGTCCAGTAGTTCAGTCCGCTTGATTCACGAACCTCAATATGCCCTTTAGTTGTACCAGGTACTAGCTCTATATGAACTGCACTAGTGGTGAAGCAGACGAAAACGCTAGCGTAGGTCTGGCTAATCTTACAACCGCGACTTTGTCGATCCTTGACCTTGAAAGGTCCCGCGTGATCTACAGGTGAAAAACAGAGGAGAAGGATTTACTCTAGTGGCAGGAAGATTTTCCATGCTGCCGAGCTAAGCTACGACCAGCAATTGGCCAGTATGTATGTCGAATACTGGCAACGCCGAAGAAGCGGGTGCTAAGCACTCAGTGTCGACCTTTGCATCGGTACCTGTTGAAAGGTCGCTTTCATCTTTGGAACTTTCCCATCATTTAGTAGTAGACACTTCTCACAGTAAACATCGGTCGTATTTATATTTTAGTTTTCGAATATTGCGTTAGTAGTGAATGTGGCGCCATTAATTTGTATACAGTCCACATAAAACTTCTAAACCACATATAACATTTTGGTACTTTCCCAAACTCCAAGTCTTGTCACAGTCGCCAAATGTAGAATGAAATCATCTACAAAACAGCAAAATTATCAGTTATTCCTAATTCCAGTCAAACTTCCACGAAACTTGACTTTTGTGAGTTCTGAAAGTACCGATATGGAAAATAATAAAGCATCTCGTATAAACTCGGAGTGTACAAAATCAACCGCAGAGAATGTCTGTTGAATTTGAAGAAATTTCAGTCCACCGACCTAACATTCAATAAATCATTTATTACGTTTCGAAATATCATCTAAACAGCAGTAGTGATTACGCATTTGAAATGTTACATTCGCGATTGGACGTGACCCAGTATTCATTCGATAAGAATCATTCATAACTCTATTCCATAGTTTTGAGACCTGAGAATGCAAATGACGGAGATAACTCAATGCTATTTATTTCGATGTTTCAATTTACTGTCTGTTTCGAAGGAACGATATTAATGCATTCATTTTCAAACAGTCATAATTCAACTTTTTCAAATGGAACACCCTGTATTTTTCCAATAATATGAAATCTTTCAACATTTTTTTACATTTTCATCACAGGTATAAGAAAAACAGATTTTTTACAAATTATACCGAATTTTAGAAATTGTTGTAACAACAAAAAAAAATATTTTATTACGTTCACTTACTCAAATTTGGTTTTGAAATATTCGAATTAATCGCTAGTACATTAGCATTTTTCATACTATCTAGTGATAGTTATCAGTGGTTTCAACGGTGAGAAACGCGTAAAAAACCTAAAGATTATTCATACTGATTTTTTCTTTTAAAATCCTGTTATCCATGAATGACATTAAAAATCATGTAGACATGCGGGTGGTGAATTAAAAAAATATTGTCTGTAAAATGGTTCTTTCTGGAATAACTTGGCAATCCTGCAATGGAATTAAAATCCCTTAGAGAGCTAAAAAAATATGGAATCGAATGACGTATTCACATACTGGGTGTCCCATTTGAAAAACTATAACTTTGGTTGGCCACGCTAGACTAAATCACCCAGTATGCAAGAAAATAATTTTTAAAGATAGTATTTATCGATATGACTGCGAAAAAAATTAAGCAATTCAAAATATTGTTTTCCCTGATAGCAATGGACCGAGGGAATCTTGTTGTTTCACCCTGTATATTTAATTTTGATTTTTCGTCATCTATTTGCTATAATTTCCGTACGCCACTGCAAGAGACAGATCAAGGCATAAACGTCAGTCATTTCTGATAATTCAGTGCCTACTGTTTTGGAATAATAATATATAGGTATGCTTCGAAGATTTCAATATTCTGAAAAAAATTCATACAAAAAATCATTGAAAAATTCATTATTGATCCTCCGTTTAGCTACCAGCTGATAAGGGAAAGAAAGTTTTTGGCTTTCTACTACTCCATCTTGATACAAAAATGTGGGAATCTTCCAGTGTTCATATAAAAGTATTTGTTTCGAAAGAATTTTTCTTTCGTGTAATTCAATGTTTATATGGAAGTAGCTGTTTCAGAAGACCTTTTTCTTTCATTTTGTGTCTGAAAGTTACTTCTTTGAATGATCTACACACCTACGTTCAGTGTTATTTAATTTTTTAAAAATGATCGCTTCCTTCTTTTCTTTGGAAGATACCCACATTTTTTGTATCAAGATGGAGTAGTAGAAAGCCAAAAACTTTCTTTCCCAAAAAATTAAATTCATCTATTTCATTATGAAAACACGACAGTTGTTCAAAAAACTTTGTAAGATATTTGTGGTGAAAGTAAATTTTATTGTGTTCGTGAAACTTTCTCACTCACGAAATAAACCCTCACTTCCAACACTCATATCATAAATAGCTATATTGAGTTTATCAATGTCACGTCTCCTATCATTACATTATCTTCATTATTGAACTCAACCATTTCTAAAAATGTTCAGTGGGTCACTATTTCAAACAATTACTTTTGGCGGTCTGGTATTCGATCTAATTTGTCATCCAACCCTGACTACTTTTCTCTTCTTAATTAAAACGGAAATGATCTTTCCTCCCCTATAATCCTTCCATTCAGAATGTGAGACATGCGATGGCTGATATTACAGACCATGAAATTGTTTCCCCCTGCTGTTTTCTCTTTTGGATTTTATGGAGCTTTGATTCAATACTGCTGAAGTTGTGATTGTTCAGATATAATTTTCTTGAACTTCGGTAGAAGGTATTTGGCAGGATTCAGTGATTATTTGAAAGTATTCAATTTCAGATAAATGGATCACCCATTATTGTTGAATGTCAAGTTCAAATACTCATAGTTCTATGGAGCTGTTGGAAAATAATCTCGTTACTTAACATCTCGCAGGCAATATGTTGTCGAGTTAGAAACCTCAGTGGGAAATTTCAGATCAATTCAATAAAATCAACCCCGTTGTCATAGATGTATAAACCTGATACTTCTCGAAAATTGCCATCATAAGAGACGGTATGTTCGAACTAATCAAAATATTTCTTGAATCTCTACGTAACTATGATGGCTTTTTGAAGAAAAAACCTTCATACCACCTGAATTTGTGTTGGTACTGTACACTCAACTGACCCTCTTATATGTAGATATATTTGTTTGAATATGATTGACAATATTTTTGATTGAATGTAAGAGGTTCAACAAATATTAACTTTGTACTAGGTGCCGGGGCATTCGGTAATCAGAGGTAATGAAGCTGATGAATGTGCAAGACACGGATCATCAACTTCATATATGGGTCCTGAACCAGCTCTGGGGTTACCAAAACTATTGGTACGAAACCAGATCAGGACATGGACCAATAAGAAACATACAGAGTACAGGGCAAAAGTACCTGGCAAAAAACACGTTAAAACCTTCCTTAGGAAACCGTCCGAGAAAAGAACCGAAGAACTACTTCAACACAATAGGGATTGGCTCAGAATAATTACAGGGCTACTAACCGGACACTGTCCGTTCAGAGGACACCTGAACAAAATGGGTTTTTACAACGGAGACCTTAGCTGCAGATTATGCAACCAAGGGATGAAGGAATAGAGACAGCTCTAGACATTTTATGCGAATGTGAGGCACTGAATCACAGGAGGCAAGTATATAATATGGATATATAAAATTATGTCCAGAAGTATATGACGAACATCCGACATGGAACCTGTACAAACTAGTAGGGGAGACCGGGTACAAAAGTAACGGCGGATCGAAAGTAACAAACGCTCTCTAGATTCATCCAATGGACGAACACCTTTTCGCCGCCCTCAGGCGATAGCCGGGAGCGCCCCCTCCCCCAGCTGTGTGATAGGACGCTACGTGTTTTCACAAATCAAGAGTAAGTTTTTCGATGTATTAAATGTTTACGTAACCTAAGAAGGATGATGGTAATCTGAATGTATGCATAATCCATTGTATTTTGCTCATATGATTTAATTATCTATCATATTTTCATGTGTGTCTTTACTTCAACAGAATGACGCACCAACGCATAAAAACAACTGAACGAGGAACCACCTCTTACTCAATTTCACTCAATCGAATGCTCTGGAGTGTATTTTGTGCCATCTGAAGTACGTAAACTGGCATACAAGTTAGCGACATTTCCTGAAAAGTCGCTTGATAATCGAATGTCGAGTGAGGAATGGTTGACGGGTTTTTCAAAACGACATCCAAGCCTGTCATTGAAATGTCCTCAAGCAATGAGTCTCTCACGAGCATCAAGTTTCAACAAGCATTGTGTGAGTAAATTTTTTGATAATCTTGCTGGGGTAATGGATAGGTACCAATTCGAGCCAAAAGATATCTGGAATATGGACGAGACAGGGGTGAGCACTATCCAAAAACTTAGTAAAATTGTAGCTCAAAATGGAATTGAACCAGTAGGTCCAGTAACCTCAGCGGAGCGTGGAAGATTAGTAACTGTTGCTGTTGATACGTAAAGGTCCTGTTTGTTGGAGCTGGCATCGCTAATGGATGGATGCAGGATGCAGAATTTTTACTGTTTTCTACAACATTTTAAAAGACAAATCAAGCTCACAGTTGATCAAAAATGCTTGTTACTGCTCGAGAACCAAGCATCGCATTTATGCATCCAAGCTCTAGATATGAGTAGAGAAAATGAAATAGTACTGTTATCGTTTTCCACCCCATTGCACACAGAAACTTCAACCTTTGGATAGAGCAGTATTTGGGCCATTTGAGAAAATGATAAACACCTCCACAGACAACTGGATGCGAAATCATCCTGGTCGAACGATGACTATTCATTACATTCCTGGTATTTTTTAAGAAGCATTTCCTCTTTTTGTCACTGATAGAAATGCAATTGTTGGATTTATCTGTACCAGCATAAGTCCACTCAATAGGAATAAATTTTCTGCTATTGACTACAAGCGGGTCCGAGACTGAAACAAATAAAGGTCTTACAAAACATAAGATTGCAATTAAACAAAGAACACCGACAAAGAAATGAAGCTAAGAAAATGGTACTGCGAACTGAGACTGGAGAAGGTAAGAGAAAATTGATATCTGCTGAAGAAAAGGGAAAAGGAAAAAATATAAAGAAGGGACCAAAAGAAAAAGAAAATAAATCTGACGACGAAGATTGCTCCTGTCTTGTCTGTTTAGGAACTTTTGACAATAGTCGACCAAATGAATAATGGATAAGATGTATCGAATGTAAAATGTGGTCCCATGTGGAATGCATGGGTGATGACAAGAATTATGTGTGCTATAATTGCGATTCTGAGTAAGAGAATAATTACTGAATAATGTCTGATTATGAGAAAATTATTAACATTATACTGAATTGATGTCAAAACTTGAACTAAGAATGATTTTTATTGATTTGTTTTCTTAAAATATATGATTGTTGAAC
Source organism: Leptinotarsa lineolata (assembly GCA_015342045.1). Classification (NCBI taxonomy): domain Eukaryota; kingdom Metazoa; phylum Arthropoda; class Insecta; order Coleoptera; family Chrysomelidae; genus Leptinotarsa; species Leptinotarsa lineolata. The sequence continues at coordinate 5,084 of WOGR01006163.1, read as the reverse complement.
ATTTAAAATGCAGAAGTTGATTTGTGTTATTAATTCAAAGTTTTTTACTGAATAATTTGTTGATTTACCATGTATACTATTATTTTCATCACCAACCTCTTCGTCTTGTTACTTTCGACCCAGAACGTTTTACTTTCAACCTGCCTACGTGGTTCAAAATAACAAATCACGATGTTTCTTCAATTTATGTTATTCTTATGAATAACATATTCAAATCCAATGTGGAACACTACTTGTGTTTTTTCTTTAAAAAAATAACATAATATAATAAATTGAGTTACTAGTATAAAGAACATGAAGTGAATTTATACATGGTTATATTAATTCAATGACAACATCAATAGCCAGCCAGAAATCAAGGTAAAAGTACAAAGTGTTACTTTTGTACCCGGTCTCCCCTACAAGGAACGAGATCGAATGGGTGTCATGAAAGAATAAACGCAATAAGGCCAAGGGGCCACAGTGTTTTCCGTAGACTTGGATGAAATGGACAAGTCAGACAGCTCCCAAGTAACTAATAAAAAAAAGTGGTTCAAACTTTCACTGACAAAACAGATTTGAACAAAAAATGAAGTAATTAGAGTTATTGTATTATGGCCTTCAGTTGAACTTTGCTACCCAGGGCGATGATATACTTTTGGATCTTGACTCCATCAATGGAAGTGAATAGGATAGCCTGTTCTCTGGATGGAAATTTGAAAGCATGTACTGCAGTGGAATGAATAGGTAGATAAATCGAGTGGTTGATTAATTTGAGTACTTCTGTAGTCAGAAGCATCTGGTGAATTTGGATCATTCATATTGATTTTTCTTACTAATATTACGGGGGCTTATTTGAAGTATTGAGCATACCTTCACCTGAATACTGTCCTGTCCTATACAGCAGTAGAGGAATTCCCACCGAAAGTAACAGAAATATCACTTCGTATCACTCCGATTGACAAAGAGAAAGAAAGGGAGAGAAAAACTTTTGCGAACCAAAAAACTAAGACTTTTTGCAGGTAGATATAAATAAATGTTCTAAATGCCTCCGTACTCGAGGGCTGCTCGCATTAGGAAAAATAAAATTGGTATTGAACATTCGGAACTCTTTTTACAAAGCATGCATTAAAAATTCTATACCTGCCATTTTCAAATGGATTAATTCGGTGCTTTTTTTGTTTGTTTATTCATGCATTTATTTAGGTCGAAATCAGTAATTGAAATTTGACCCCCTTTCTGTTGACAGATTGATTTGAAATTTGGTACACATGTTTAGTTCTGATGTAAAATCTAAGATGGCCGCAGCTACAAAATGGCGGACTACATATTTTTTCACAACCATCTCAATATAGGTATCAAATGACAGGGCTTGACTGATACTATAGTAGTACACTATGGAAAAGGTGCAAATCTTCACAAAGAACTTTGTCAACCCAGAAAAGTAATGCAAGCGTGAATTTTCCACCCAAGCCAAGATCATATCGTGGACTCTGTAGCATGAGGATGGCTAAAAATGATACGTCGTTAGCGATGCACCCAAGTTAAGGTAAAAGGTTAAAATGTGCCGAGAACTGTTTGGCATCAGGGTGGATGAAAGTTGGAAACTAGAAAATGAAATGAGTCAAAAAATGTTTTATGTTGAACGGTTTTATTGAAAAAAGATAATGTACTGAAAACTAAAAAATAATTCGGATGGTCCTAGGTTGCATCACACCACTCTCCTCAGCATCTACGGTATTGATCAGATTAAAAAAAATAAAATCGTCAGGTATATTATTTACATATTTACTCAGGTTACGCCACGCTCGACAATCTTATTTGATCAAAACCGTAGGTTGCTGAAGAGAGTGGTGTGATGACTGCTACTTAGAACCTTTCGAATATTTTTTTAGTTTTCAGTACATTTTTCAATAAAACAGTTCAACATAATTTTTTGTTACTTATTTTATTGATTGGAAACGATAAGACCTATCAGTGGTGGTTTTTGAAATATTTGCCAAAAGCTAGAATTCTCGAATTTCGTTTTTTGACTCTACCGCCTCCATTAGGAATGATACAAAAAAAACATAGAAAACTTTCAATACTGTTTCATATTTGTTATAATCTGATATAAACCAATTTTCAATGTAACGTTTTGTTCATTAGATTCCATCATCATTTCCATTTATTTAAATACTGACCATAGATTTTTGTTGTCACTGAATCGACATTTATTGGAAGACGTTTCGAAAAGTATTCCAACATCTTTTATTTTGAATGTCGTGTTAAGTGCAAATCTCACAATAAAGTGTTCAATATAAGTAACCAATGAGGAAACTTTTACCGAAGTTTCGTGCTTCAGAAGGAGTTTCAACGAATATTTTCACATGACAAACCGTTGACTTATTCCTGATTGGATCATATTTCAAGAATCCATATACTTTAAAAAATTGAAGAACATACTCACTGATGCACTTTTCTCCTCGAAAACCACACGCAGGTGCTGCATTGGGTGGTTCCCCAGTTATCCAGTCAATGGTGTCGGTTAAATGAAGAATCTGGAACAATACATGTATATTCTTGATGAAGGCTAGTCAGATATTCGATAAGTGCAACGGTTTGAAACTTGAGAATTTAGGACGAAAAATAATAGTTGACTGGAAATATTCTGACGTACATTTCAAGTTATATTAGAACCAGCAATGAAGTTTCGATTCAAAATGTATGTACCTACATATTCAATTGAACATTTTATGATTTTGAGTTCTTTTATGGCTGAGAATTCGAATTGACTCATTTCGAGGATTTTCAAGTCAGTCAATTCCTCGCTTTTTACATCACTAAAATCCTCTTCTAGCAAACTTTGATGTTCCTGACGATAAATTCGTCAAACATAAACCAAGCCATTTGTAAACATTTTGTGAATCAATTAATATAAAGGAGAATTATGAAAAAGGAGGCAACAACTTATAAATATTATCGTTTGAAGTTCAATCCCGTCACTCAAAGGAAACGTTTCCATTCCTGAGAAAAATTAATTAGTTCTCGAAGAAATTCAAATCTTCCAATTGCTGAATAAAATGATGTATATTATTGACGACTGATTTATTCGAGTGGCCATACCCTACCAATGCAATTTGGTGTATACATATATACAGTGTATATATACATAAAGTTCGCGACATATGAATTTTTTTTTTATTGATAGATATAATGAAAATTTTACATGACAGTTAGTTTGTGCTTGTGAAATGAATGAAAAACAGCCTCTTTCCTTTTGTCATGTGCTACTCTAAACCTGTTAAATTAGACATTTCTTTGGAAAATGCCGAAGAAAAAAGTTACATAGTTTCCAATTTCATACCCTTGCTCGAAATTTAGACTCTCTACTGTCACTTCGACTTTTTTCCAAATTTTGTTAATTTTTCGCATCTTTTGCTCTATCGATTCAAACGAAAAATAATTCAAATTCCATAATTTTGATGAATACGAGACTTCAATGTCATAAATATCCGCATAGGCCTGTTACCAGAAAAAGAAATAAATACACCTTCAGAAATTCGTCCATGTTGGTGCAAAGTTCATCTAGTTTTTTCATTTCATTGTTAAACTCATTCGAGTTATCAATGTATGGACGGTAATATGTCTGTAATCAAATAAACGTATTTCTCTTCATTCCTATCACACTCGTATTCCTTTTTTTAGCAGATTTTTATTCCAGTAGTTGCAGATGAGTTCGAAATATTTTGACTCAGTTCACACCCAACAGTGTGACTGTTGGATATAAACAGTTAGATGTAATTATCAAGCCAATAATAATGCTTCTTGAGTTCATTTTGAATCCTATATTCTTTATTTTCACCATTAGATGTGTAAATAACATTAAACCAAAATAACTATAACCAAATTCATAACATAACAAAACATCATAACATTCATTGATTCCTCTCGAAAATCTTATAAAGAACCCGAATTCACCATTCATTATGCCGTCTCTCCCGTTTTATACAAATTATAGTCCTTTCATTGAAAGACTTTTTGGCATTTCAAATAAATAGGTATTCTTTGAATGTTCTTTGTTTGCAAATGGTTTGTGCTCATACACTTTTTGTTTCAGATAACCCCATAGAAAAAAGTCCATCGGAGATCAGTCCGGTCATTTTGATGGTCAATAATCTTCCCAATCTCGTCCTATCACTTTGCCCCTAAAAATCTGACTGAGGCCCTGTTTTGCTTCTACCGTTTGGTGAATCGGTGCCCCGTCCAGCTGATTTTCGTTTACACTTAGAGGCAGATTATTCAACACTTTAGACAATTGATTCATAAATGAATTTCTGTACATGTCTGCGTTCAAATTTTCTCTAAAAAAATATAGTCCAATTATTTGGTTATGTAATAACCATCACCACACATTTGTCCTAGATGAATATTGGTCACGGCATTTGGAGTATTGTTGGGCTGATAATTTTGGGAACTAACTGTTTCGTTCGACGTCAAAGTTGCATTGTCTATCCATAAAATCCCGAAGAAAAATGCGATATAATTTTCTCTCTCACCTTAGAACAAAAATCAAAACCCTACTCGGATATCGAAATCGCTTTCTTCAAGAGTGTGTATGAACTTTGACTTATAGGAATGAAATTTATTTTTGTGCAAAATTCTTCTCACAGTTTCTCTGCCAACCCCTGTATCTTTACTAATACTCCTACTATTAGATTTTCCGTTTTCAACAAAGCTCGAACAAACATTGAGTAATAATAATAATAACGGCACTGAACGAGGCAATCACAACTTTGTCACCGAGTTGGAACCCGTTCAGCAAAAGCTGAACGGGTTCCAACGGGAAAAGCCAATGCATGGGTTCTTCTTTAATAACATCGAAGACCTTGGCTTATCAAAGCGCCTGACTTTCGCTTTTCTCAGGTCGAGTGGACTGGCATGCCAGAATGGTGTCTTCAACACCTTAGTCTACCGCAGTCGCGTGATGGGTATAGAGGTTCCTCACACAAGGTGCAGGGTCTGCTGCGAGGCGTCTGAGACCCTAATGCACTTGCTGTCAGCATGTCCAGCATATGCGGTCTCGGCCTATATCCATCGACATAACGCGGCCCTAAGAGTGCTTT
>WOGR01006162.1:0-13269 GCA_015342045.1 Leptinotarsa lineolata | reverse complement strand
TATATATATCTGAGTTTTTCATTCGATCTCTGGGTTTTGCATTGAACAGAATCTTGCCTAAATTATTATTACTTATGAAAGCTATTATTTTGTACTTGGAGAAGTAGTTTTGGATGTTTTCTGAAAGTTTACCTGAGTAATTTATGCTCCTATATTTACATGTATTGTGCTCTTTGATATTCGGGTATATTTCACTTATTATTTTTATTTTCTATTAGATATACTGGTACCAGATTGTTCAACGTAATTTATTTGATTATTTTTAGTTCATCTTGGAAATTCTTTTCAGTTGAAGGGATTGTGAAAGTTCTGTGTATCATTGACCTATGAGCGGCTAATTCATGTGAGAGTGGACTGAAAGAGTCAAAGGGAATTATACAGTCTGTGAAGGTGTTTTTTCGGTGGATATTGAATTGAAAATTATTAACTCTTGAAATATTCAAACCTTGGCTGTTATTGAATATTGAATTGTTAGGTTGGGTTAGGTCGAAAGTGAGTGGGTCTATTCGACCCACTGTACTGCAACAGATTGTGTGGACATTTTCAACAGTCTATTAGTAATATCAACCTTCAGACTCTACACCATAAAAATTGTAATCAATTCGAGCAGAAAAACTCAAACGAATGTGAAGTTGGCTGCTTTCTAACGACTAGTGGCGTGTGTCCCTACAATTAGCGAAATAAATATTGACATATAGGATTGATCATATGAATAGTCATTATTGATATTTGTTCCAGAAAAACTACTAATTCAGTAATTGAAACATGAAATGAAATAGAAAATTGCTTCATTATGCATGAAATTTTGAGAAAACTGTTTTCGTGTAATTTTTATCGCCAAAATTCCTATGCAAAGATGGACAACACTTGAATGACCGAAAAGCGGGGAAACAGCACAAGCGAACGGAATCACGCTGATTTCCCGGAGTCACTTTTTATTGGAATCTACAATTTTTTTTTGTTTTTTAACATTGTGTAGTTTAAACAATTAATGGCCTCTAAGGTTCTCAAGTACCCTGATTTCACAAAGTCATTCTAATTTATTATTCGTTAATTCGTAAAAATCAAAAATTTTGAAAAACTTTCTGGAATTCAAAGCTTTCCTGATTCCACAAACGTTTTCAACATCATGTGTTAGACCTCTTGAAGTTCCAATACCATTTATTCGATATTTTCTGCCTGATATGATTTTTTCATATTCCACATTAGAATGTATACTTTCCTATATTCACAAAAGCAAGATTCTCATATTTTTCTTAATCAGTTTCCACCACTTTGTGTAACATTCTAGATTCGGAGAGCTATGACAAAATAAACTTCTCTTGAATTTTGTCTGCTTAAGAAATTCATTAAACACATTGTATTAATTTTCAAACTATCCTACACCCTATATTATCTTTTTTGTGTAACATGATCTTCTAAACTCTGGTACATCCTTGAGTCCACGAAAATTCACAAATTTTTCCCCATTTTCGTTTTTTCACGAACCTTCATTGATCTTCACATTTTTCAACACAATATATTCCGTATTGTCTGTAAAATTTATGGAATTCCAATATTACATAAATTTCAACACAACGCATTTCTCATATTCGAAATATGAAACATCACATTAAAAACCAGAATTTGAAATGATATTAAACGAATCTTTCGACTATATGGAATGAGAAAAATAAAGTTTATTACTTGAAGTGGGAAAACAGTCTTTATCCTCAGAGTAACATAAGCAGAAAATCATCCATCAAAAGTTTTGTCCGTTATCATGTGTCTACTTCAAACTGTAATATATCAGTGAATACTCATTCAATTCAATCGAAATAAGCGCCATTTGAATCAGTGTACTTTTGCCAACGTAACACAAGTCGACCAATTTCGTTAGCTTAAAAATCAGGTGCTCGGAATTCCATAAGTCGATGAAGGCCATTTTTGACTAGTCCTGATTAGCGAGGGTTCTGTCTGCGAGAAAGTTATCGAAGTGCTCGAAAAAATGGTAATCGGTTGGCGCAGGGGTCTCAAGAGGATGGTAGGTGAAGCAGAACTTCGACGCTCAATTCTTTCAATTTTTAAACGGAGATCTCTGAAATGTGGAAGGGCGTTGTCGTGGAGCCGGATCGAACCTCTTCTGTTGACGAATGCCGGCTGCTGCTGACGCAATTTCTTGGACATTTCGTCGATTCCCTCACAATCCCAACTAGCAATTTCATATTTTATAAAAGTTGCGAAATTGCTATAAATAGCAAATTGGCACCGTTTTATGAAACATTTCAGTCTCTATCAATATTTTGGAAGGCCTTTTAGAAACACTACAAAACATTTCGGCAGTTATTATAAAATTTTTCTAACACTCTTGAAAAGTAGTTTTGCAAAGACTTCTCCTACTGAAATTATATAAGAGTTTTTTTTGTGGATTCAAGTAAGCGTTATAAAATATTGTACTTTTCAGCTATGAATATCACTATATGTGCGGTATTTCCAACTCATCTAATGTTGTAATAACATTACAATAGTGACGAAAAATGTCATTTCAGTCATTTTACTCATAGAGAAATAAAAATTCATTTCAAAGCAAATATCCTCGCCTAGGTCAGTCGAAATATTTGGATAGGAATCTTGTGATGTTACTGCAAATCGAGGTCGATCACCCGGTTCCTCGGTGTCGATATTTGTCCAGCTAAAATAAAACGTCGGACTTTTCGGCGTCCGTGGGACAGTTGAAAACGCTGACAAGGTTTTGTGGACTGAAAAAATACCCTACTTGTAGAATAAGATGAAGTTTAGAAAACTAAATGAAATTAGAGATTTCTTAGTCAATCTATCGAGAAGTGAATAGCAAGTGGAAAGTATTTTAAATAAGATCAAAATTCCGTTAGAGCATATTCGGCATCGTTCTGGAACCATATAAGGAGAGAGAACTATAAATAGGTAGGTATTCCAAATGATCAGATTTCAAAAAGACCATCCTTCGTGCGATCGGCACGAACTCTACAGCCTTTTCGGAATTGCCTAGCATCCAAAATTGATGTGGAGAAATCCTCATCTGGTGACAGCCGCTGCTGATTTAAAATTAATTTTTAGAAAAAAAAAATAAGCCCAAGTATGTAAGACTGAGGCTAGTTTGTTACACTGGTGACAGCTAGGAAAATTTTATAAATCGTAAGTCAAGCATTGAAAGTAACAAGAAAAAAATAATACAGAAAAAAAGCCGACGTTGTTACAATGTCAATATTCCGTATTGATATCAATTTGAAATGGCGTCGTTCTATAAAATTATTTGGTATCAATTTTTTGCGAGTATTTCAACGTATTTTAGCTACTATGTTACTCCTATAAAACTGTTAAGAAACACTTTGTTCTAGGAGTGATAGTATTGCGGCAGAGTCGGGCTACTTTTAAAGCTATAGATTGCTAAAAAAGTGCTTGTATGAAGATGAGATTTCTCACGTAGTTTGGATAAATATTATATATCGGGATGTTTTGACTAAGAAACTTCTTTCATCGTTTATAAAGGCTAAATTTCGAAGTAGTTTTCATCCAGTGATTTTAAGGTTTATATATACATGGTGTTCCACTTAAATCGACGGATTTCAATCAATAATAACCATTTCCTATTTTCAGCAAGAAAAAAAATCAACGCACTGGGTTACAAATTAATGCACTGGATGACTCAGAAATCTTTCAAAAACATTTTTCATGGAACACTGACGCACCTTGAACTGAGTGTGAAGCTATTAATTGATGATTATTTTCTCATCGATTCTAAAAACTAATAGCAAATTAACTCATTTTATTCCAAATTAACACAATGAAAAAATGTCAATGAAACTTGTACTAATTATTATTATTTTGAAAGCTCAATGAAAGCCCAATGAAAGCCCAATGAAAGCAAAATGACCACCATTGACTTGCAGGCACTTTCGTGCTTTCAGAGGAGCTGTTGGGTGTCAGTCCATTAACCTACTATGTAGGTGAGTCGAGACTGGCCTGAACGAATTGTTCATTTAGATAATTTGATTTAAAGCCAGTCTTCAATTATGCCCACGTACTATAAGATTGAAAGTTTATACGAGGTCTTGGGCCATGTGGGTATGCAGTTGGTTAGTACATCGACAGGTAGATGGGGCGATGTTGCTGGAAGTTCGCTTCTGCTTAGGTCGAGGAATGATACTCTGAAAGGAATTAGATTTTTATTTATAAAAAATCATCGACACTAGATTGATGATAGACACTACCTTGCACTGACGAGTGGCCAACTAGCCCATAACTGGTATGTAAGTGTATTCCAATAATTAAAAATCGATTCCGGAAGTTTTATCGCCAACAGCATATGCAGGAATGGCTTCTGTGAAGAGTCCTGCACTGACACCTGTCGGATATAATTCAACGCCCTTCGTGGTATTAGCCAGGGGAGTAGTTGTTTTCTCATAGGTGTCAGTCCATTAACCTACAGTGTAAGTAAGTTGAGACTGGCCTGAATGAATTGTTCTTTCATGTAATTTGATTTACAGCCAGTTCTCAAGTATGCCCTTTACTGAATGTGAAGCAATGAAACTCACGAAGGATGAGAAGCGGGTATTTCTGATATCTAGAAGTTCGGCAAAAATGAATAGTTTCAAAGTTTTTTCTTTTGATGCGGAAAAGAAACATGTTTTGTAGATTTTGGTAGTAAATGCTCCCTTGATTCAGAATTCAAAAAGGCAATGAAAATAATGGTTCAAATAATATTATTTTTCATCTCGATTGGCAGGTGTATATTTTTGGAAGGGATCAATTATTGGGAGAGAAAGGTTTTGGCTTTCTATTCCTTCATCTTCATACATTAAATGTGAAGTATGGAAATAGTAGGCTTTTTCTTCAAGTCTGTGTCTGAAAGTAACGTTTACGTATGATCTACACATTATCACTTTCAATGCGGAAAGCGCACATGCGCGGCTTAGTTAGGTACAGATATATGCGGACGGCGCGCTTGAGCGTCCTGAGTCCTATAAATGAGCGGCTCATTTAACAAATTTTTTTTGCATTGTTTGAAAGTTTATGTTTCAAATAGTACATCTGCAAAAAATCTGAATTTTCACTCTCTATCTTCCCCTCAAATTAATAGTTGAATGTGGCGTTAACCGAAACGGGGCGTGGTGAAGATTGACGTCACATCAGTCGACTCGGCGACAAGGGAGTGCTGACGGATAAGCGAAATACGTGTGCTAAAGCCGTAGAAAGCAAGTTGTGCGTTGTTTACTGCAGTGTGTCAGCTGTGTGAATATGAATAATGATAAGAAAGGACGTTACAAGTATTGCATCGTTCCTAAATGCAAGAATTTTTCGGTAACTGCATCAGACAAAATTTTTATTTCACTGCCAAGTAACTTTAAATCACGAAAGTTATGGCAGGGCGCTATGCGGTGGGCCGACTTTGTATCTGCCAAGGGGACGCATTTTTGTTGCGAAGGACATTTCAATGTAAGTATGAATGACAATGATTTAAAAAAAAAAATAGTTTACGCTAAGCACTATTTTTAATTTTAGGTTGAAATTTAAGGTAAAACAAGGTATCGTATTATTCCTTACTCACCTTCCCATTTTTACACCTCTCATTTCAGCGCTCATGAAGTCCCTACTGTTATTAAAATATTCCATCATCATGAAAATATCGACTTCAGGTAAATTACTCGAATGAGCTCTACTAAAGCTGTCTTCTAATGAACACACAATGGTCCTTAACTTTTAAAATGTTTTAAAAACAAAAGAATTCAAAAATACGTAACACGTGGTGTTTTAAAACCAGCAAATGAAACAAAATACGACGATGAAAGCCACTGATAATCTCCAACTACAGGCCCGGTTGCCACCGCTCGAAGCTCTTTGCCTGGTGTGACGTCAAGATGTACCACGGGCGATCTCACATTTTCAATTGCTCTTGATCAGATGTTAATTGACATATGAACTAGAAAATTTTGTGGAATACTTGGGAGATGATTTACTTTTATAATATATCTATAAGTTTCAATGAAAAACTAAATCAGCCCAAATGAGCCCATTCGATAGAAAGGATGATACTGATGAAGATAAAATCACACGAGCTTTTGATAGTGACCACAATGTTTACTCGTTATCCTCACAGCTGAAAAATATAAGTATCCCCCAGGGATCTGTCCTGGCCCTTTGTTGTTCATCTTTATATATAAATGAACTTTCCATTTTTACCTGAAGTTTTCATTCGTTTGAATGTCGTTGATGCTACGTTATCGTTCTGTGATAAATCTAATGATCATCTTCGCAAATATCTTGAATAGCTGGTTCACAAATAACTCACTCTTTCTAAATGCCTCTAAAACCAGTTATATCGTTTTTCATACTAGACAGAAAAGTAATCTGCCTAACCTGAATCTGAGAATAGATGATACTCAACTTGTTAAAAGTACTTCTAAAAAATTCACAGATGTTACTCTTGATGAAGATCTTGGTTTCAAGGCACACTGGAAAAATTTCATTGGCCCCCCGATTCTATTTGTTATCGAATACGAGTGAGTTTGATAACTTTCAATCTTGCTCAATTACAATCGAGACTCAGCTATGCAAATACAATTTGGGGTACGTCTACTTCAGCGAGAGAGGTATTCATTGCTCAAAAAATTAAATTATTTGTTGTTTAGCCAATAGTTCACAAAGGAAACCTCGTCAAGGTCTCTTCAGCAAATATCAAATACTAACACTGACTGGTATTTATATTCTTGGAGTTCTCACCTAAATCTATGATACTAATAAAGAAGTATATATCACAAATAGTCATTTTCATAACTATAATACCTACTGTGATGAGCTTGTACCACTTGTTTCTAATTTGGAGTACAATCACCGTATGCCACTGTCAACATTTCAAATGTTTCGAGCACTCAATTTTTTTCAAAAAAATTTTATCCAAATTCTCTGACACATCTTTCATGCCTCTCATCAATGAACTGAATAAGATAAATAGCTGAAACTGTAGACATATGTTTGAGACGAATGTACCAATATAAAATAAGAGCTGAGCGAATGCACGTGGACCGCAAAATTCGAATATTCATCTTATTTTTTGAACAGTCGTCATATGTTTATACAATTCCAGAAATTGGGACTTGTCCTGAAAAAACCATATTTTGGATAACGACATTATGCTTCTAATCATTTTCCTGATGAAGCTGTATTATTGGTTGACGTATAAAAAATTTAAACAATTGTACATGAGGAATTTCAAAACTTACCCAACGAGAAACTTTCTGTACTTTATTTGGGTTGCCCAATTTGAAACTTAATAATTATAACTGTTGGTTTCAACTTTGATCGATAATGTATGCACTATTCGACAACTATAACGGTTATATAATATCAGGTTTCGTAGGTACTCAAATTTAATAGTTGTCGGGTTTAGGAAAGTTGTGTGTTTAATAAAACAGTTAATTGTTCGATCGATTAATTGAAATGAAAACATCATCAATTAGGAACGTGTGAATAATTTTCAAATTCCTAGTTTCTATATAACATGGAAATTTACCCAACCACTTCTACACCAGCATTTTGTTTCTATATCAGTTTAAGTCAATGGGTACTCCAAAGTGATGGTGGAACAGACTTTGGCTAAAAGGCAGCAAGAAACTCACAAGGAAGAGAAGCCGTCACAACTAATACTGGCACTCCCCTACATCGATTTTCATATGACATCTGTAACTACGATCACACCAGCTCATTCTTTAAAAATTCTGGTTGGCTGTAACTTGACGCTCTTAGAGAACTGTACGTTCTTACCTTCACTCATAAAATTTTGTACACCGGAACTCCACCCTATTTGCGTGATAAACTCATTTTACTATCTTTCAATAATACCAGTCGCAAACGACACCTCCTGTACATATCAAATCATTATGCAGCTATTTGTATACGTAGTTTTTCATATATGGCAGCAAAATCGTGTAACACCCTATCTGTAGATTCCAAACAGTTACATATCAGAAACGTTTAAGAAAGACTTTCCTCAGGCCATCAAAAAGGTAACGATTTCTCAGATCTTGATTATCCATACCGCGATTGTATAATATCGTGTTATTTTCAAAATAATTTACTATTTATTCATGATACCTTGCATTTTTTTGTATTGTTTTGAAAGGTTGAGTTTAAAAGCAACTTTAATAGTTGAACCCCGCCCATTTATCATACAATGTTTTATTATAATTTTTTTTGTTTATTCCTTATTATGATGAATAAAGACCTGCTACTATTATTATTATCGTAGTATGCTCTGGTCAGGCCCTATCCCTCAAAGTCCCGGTACATTCGGGAGACCGCGCTAGTATTATCAACGAATGACCACTCCTCACACCTTGGTGTGAGTGATCATTGGGTCTGCGAATCATGTGTCCTGAGCAAGCGCAGTGAGCAAAAAATATCAGTCTCATGCATCTGTCTGACTAAGATTTTAGCATTGATGTAGCAAGCGCATTAGGGCCTCGGACGCCTCGTGGCAGTCCCTGTCAGTAATCTTCATAACCATAACTTGACTGAGGTAGACTGAGGTGTTGAAGACACCATCCTGGCATGCCATGATGAACCCACCAGTTTTCGACTTCAGCCCATTCGTCCTGAGGGAAGCGAAAGTCGGGCGTTTTGATAAGCCAAAGCTTCAATGTTATTGAAGGAAACCACATGCATTGGCTTATCCTTGTGTTGCGCAGTGGTGACGTGATTTCTGCGGCTTCTATATGAGCCTTTTGCTGAACAGATTCCAACTCGGTGACAGAGTTGTGATCACCTCGTTTAGTGTCGAAAAATAGACCGAGTTCATCAGCTGCTCGGGCAGCTGCTCGGGCAGCTGCCCTAAAGAGAAATGCTCCAATTCCTGCTCTCTCATGGACGACTTTACAGGCTACATCCAGTACCATTCTCTCATGTAGACACTCAAAACTCAAAAGTCCATTGCCTTCTAGTTGTCGGGGGAAGTACAACCGTGGAACGGACGATTTAGGATGCAGACTCTTATGGAGATGCATAATTTTTCGGGTTTTTATGTCGAATTGATGCAGCTCTTTCCAAATACACTTCACTACTTCAAACGAGTAGAGGGAGATTGTTGCATGAGGTGAAGCCTCTGAATTACAAAGAGTGTTTGTGTTGTAAAGATGCATTATAAGACGTATTTTCTCACGATGATCTCTATTCATATATTGAAATTGTTGACTCACATATTCAAGAATCGAAATAGCTTTATGAGTCATAGAGACACTCACATGTATGACACCAGGAACATGAGAAATATTCTAAAGTTTGTCACTCCATGCATAAAAAGCATCAGTGAATACTGGTATATGTCTCTTCGACATTCTGCCCCTCAAATTTAGAGAATATAGATGTCCAGATATCTTCAAACGCCGTATGGGATCTGGTCTTTTCACAAATTTCATTTTTTCAATTCAACTGACTAATCCGATCTATTTATTGTAAATAGGATATGACCTAACAGATAAATCGGCAGTTACAAAATAGGCTTTCTTAGAGAGTAGCCATAGTATTGCCTTCGAAAGCACGTAACTTCTTGATAAAAACACAGGGTATTATCCTAGATTATCCAGAGAGGTCACAGAAATACATAAACATAAGAATCGTGAGGAAGAAACATCAAAAAGACATAGATACTGGCACTTCAGGTATGAAAACATACAGACTAGGACTAATAAACCCAAAAACATCCGGACAATTTATTTCGAAGATATTTCTGAGGTACCTTTGCATTTCTGTCAAGAAATATCAATTTCCCGGTATGTTTCCGAATTCATTGGGAAAAAAAAAGATAATAAAGATGTGCCAAATGCATCACGATTACCAAACATGTAATACCGAGTAAATTTCTCTCTTTGCATGAAGTTTTCATTCTGATTGCCCCGAGCTACTACCTCTATTGTGTGAAACTCATTCAAGTTGTATCGCACAAAAAGACACAGATATAACGGCTAAGTGGAGTAATGTAAGGCCCTTGGCTATATACACTAACAACTCATAGCCACTTTCGAGGAATATAGTGAAAACGTGAGGTTGGAGATAAGAGACTATATGACAGCTGAGATATCAAATATGTAAATTGAATTTCTTTCTACGGAGAAGGGAGTTTTATGACGCTGAGTACCTAATGGATTTGCAGTTGAACATTTCGAAACATTATTGTTTTGCGATGTCTTTAACGTTTCATATTCAGAGCATTACGCTTATTGAAAATTCAAATCATCGACAACAGATTGAATAACCGGATAGCTTTAGAATGCACAATGAATCTAACCAATATGATTGTCCTGCACACAACTTTGAAAACCATTCTCTCGATGATTTTTTGCGAACCAAGTTTGTTTCATCAGAGTGGCATCATGACCATTATTATTGTGTATAGTGTAGAGTGAATTACCTCAAACGAAGTTTGACATTACAGTCGATATACTGAGACAAAAGTAAAGATGTAATAATCACATGAAATCGAACTGAAGAGTAAAGTTAACTGAAGTCGACCTTACATATGAAACAGAAGAATCGAACGTGTTAACACTTCAACAAATGAGGGCACACTTCTGTCATATCTTTGAATAATATAGGTGATGAAACCGGCTGATACTTGATGAATATCCATAATATATTTTAAAAAACACTTCATTGTAAGATTTTCAAAGTCAAATGGTGAGGTAGGATGAGAAATGGGTCTCACTAGAACCACCTGACGTCTCAATCAACCTCACTACCAATGCATACTCGATGTGCTGACAGTAGGCGATAAGAGCAAGCAGTGCTCGTCGGAACTTCATGGAGTGCAGACTTGTGCACTTTCTTCTTCGACAGGTACTGCTCAACTGGATGAGGTAGGACCGTTCATCAGTCAGTGGAGTCAGAAAACAGTGAGTACACATAAAAGACAATTTCAAGGTGAAATTCCATGTTGAAGGTCACCACGTTCAAGTTCGTGTACATTGCTGAAGGGCGGCCTTCTACGTCAAACTTCAGACGACCTTCAAGGGTAAAATTCAAGATCAGAACTCAAGGCCACATGTCTGAGGCAGACTCAAATCTCAAGGGCAACCCCCTCAAGGTCGTATGACCTTGAACATCATTCGAGGCCGTATAACGTCAGTCAAAGTTGATGCTATGACGTCATAGTGGTGGAATGAGGCCACAAACCGACTGCAATCTCCTATTACGTTCCAAAACTAACTAATGACTTCTTTATCACTATAGATTTCAGTGAAATTTCATCTATTCGACCAAATTTCATAACGACAAGGAACTCAAAAAGTAACTCCATACAAAGATAAATGGATCATGTTTTGTATTTTGAAATTGAATGCTTTCTTCCTCTGTTTGGAATATTCCCAAATTGTTTTGTTGAAACATGGAGAACTAGGAAGCCAAAACTTTTCTTTCTCAAAAATTAACCCCTTCATAAAATATTTGCATTTCCACTTAAACTTGATGTTGTTAGTTTCATGGAAAGTATTCAAGAAATATCATGAAATAGTGTGAATGAACTAGTGGAAAAATACGGAATAGGTCTCATATCAGTTCTAGATTTGCATATTCCTTAAACAAATATTCGTATCGATTTGAAGTGGGTGGATGAATAATTCCATTCGTATAAAAGATATGCTAATAGGAATAGTTATGAAGACAGTTTTGTCTATAAGGTCAATAGAAGTACTATAGTGAATGAAATCAGGGAAAGAAAAATCATAGAAATAAAATTGATGAATGTTCAAATTCTCTGAAATTGATATGGTCATCATTAAAAAAATAATAATGAAAATGAAGACTATACAGAAAATTCCAAATTTGGAAAAAGAAATTGCTGAAATTTAGGTTATCCGATGGAAATTTTCAAAAAAATATTGAGACGAATCAGAATCTCATGAGTACATTCAAAATTTCAGAATATAGAGAATTGAAAAATACTGTCAAAAATCCATGTTTTCGAAAGTCACTTGGTGGATAATAAATATAGAAATTTTCAAATTAGCATTCTATGTTAGTGGTTATCAATTGTTATTCATAATAAATCAAATCAATAGTATAACCTCAGTCAGAAAAATTCAAAATATATCTAATTGTGAAAAATCAAAACCACTCAATCCATCACCTTCTCATGAAATCCTAAATGAACAACAAATTTTGGATCATATTGACAATCATATAATACTTTCAAACTCCCAAGCTGGATTCAGAAAACTTATTCATGTGAAATTGCATTACAAACTCCAATCAATGACTAAAAATCATCAATTGATGAAGGCAAAATTGTTGACATTTTATTTTCAGATCTAAAAAGAGTTGTCGAAATTAATAGAGAAATTCTTCGAAAAAAAAATTTGTATAGAAAGAGAGTCACTGATAAAGTGATGCATTGGTTCAAATATACCGAGAACATATTACAAGTCATGAAATTCAAAGATGAAATCTCAAATAATACTTCAACAAGGGTCTGTTTTGGGACTCATATCATTCATTTCATATATGAATGATATTTGGAAAATTATAAAAAATTTCAAATGACACATTGATTAATGTAACAGAAAATTCGGTAGTTGAAATTATTGATTCTTCACGAAGAGATATCAAATTAATAAAAAATTGATTGAATTTCAATGATTTGATACTGAATTCAAGTAAATATATATTTATGTTACATTCATACTGGCAAATATAAAATTTTTCAACTCAAGTGTTTCTAACTTCGACTGTTGTGACTAAAAAAAAACTGGAATTTCTGACGTAGAAAATATCCAACACAAATACTGCTCCAACACACCAAGATTGTAACACACTCCCCAAAAAACGACTCAACAACCGAGTTGGTGTTATCAGGATATAAAGTGTACAGAAAACTATCTACAGTTACTTCACTTGAACAAATGAATTCCAAGTATATGGTTTTCAGTAAAATTTTGCATTTAATTATGGATAACAAGGCCTGAGTCTGCAAATTTTCTCTTAGGACTATTCCGTAATCTATTACTTCATCTACTACTTCATAACAGTTAACTATGTAATGATATTAACTGGCATTTATTGAAAACCAAACCCAACAAAGAATGCAAAAAGCATTGTATGTCATATACAAATCTCTCAAGAAGAGAAGCCAACTCTCTATGTGCCTGTTGAGACAAATTGCATCTCTTTTCAGCAAACGAAATCCTTTTCTTACTAAATACTAGCTGACCCGGCCACGCGTTGCTGTGGCTAAAGTTTTTGTTATATTACATTATAGTAAACAAT
>WOGR01006161.1:0-13270 GCA_015342045.1 Leptinotarsa lineolata | reverse complement strand
GTGCCATTCGACTAATACGCAATCCAGAATTTCATAGACGCACCAAGCATATTGACATACGTTACCATTTTGTACGTGATAAATATGAAAATGGTGATATCGATCCAGTGAATATCAACACTCACGTGCAAGTAGCCGATCTATTTACAAAAGCGCTAATAAGGGAGACATTTGAAAAATTTCGTAACCTGATGGTAATGGAAAACAATCTATCAGCATGAACTGGGTTTTATTTGTTCTCAAATACTGAATTAGTGGGAGTGTTGAATTAATAATTCATTATTTGTGACACTATAATAATGTCTGATATTGAATAGTTTGTAGTTATCAATTCACTGATTAGTTACAATAGTTGAAGTTGTTGATTGTCTGAATATATGAATTTATATCAAGTTTCCTATTTTCATGTATTAACATACTCAATAAAGTTCTTCAAAAATAAGACTCAGGTAGTTCAGTCCGCTTAATTCACGAACCCCAACAGTGCTTTATCTATAAATTTTTTTCTGTCTTAAGTGTATAAATGGATCAGCCTCACCTTGACTAAGGTGAATTCAACTCATTCAACAATATCTGAATATTTGTAAAAATAGTTAACGTCTGTGGTTCCTAAGCATTACATTTCACTCCAACCTCAACCTCACTCAAAATATAAATGTTTTTCAGCTTTTTGTCTCATCATGTTTTCATTCATAATAAATATAATGATACTTGACTCTCACGGGTAAATAAAGTTATTGTGAACATATTTATGTGATTTGAATTTTTTGCAGAACAATTTATCATATATATGATCAATCAGAAATAAGGAATGAAAAGAATGAACGTCTACAAGGAACTGCCATTCGATATTATAGATCTGGATGAGGACGAAAGAAAAAACAAATTTTCTTCATTATACGGTATGTATATACCTACGGTATGTATACGGTATGTCATTATTTATTGGTATCAGAATAGAAACCTCATCACTTCAGAATAATGTTCTAGCAGATAATATACCAAAGTAACAAGTTACTTTGGTTAGTATAGTTGCAATTTGATAATGATAGTTATGATAATATTAAAGCCCCGATACGGCCGACCAGCGCGACCATAGGAAAAAAATTATAAAGTGCCTTTATTCATGATAAATGATGGATTGTATGAACTGGAAGTTGAAATGGGTTTTCAATACATAAATTAATAATTTCAATATGATCATATCATATTTGAATGTGTTGTGGTCACTGTTTACTCAGTGAATGATATTTAATTTGAGTTTTTGGCGCCGGTTACGACAATGTTTTATCTGTAGTGCTGAGAGCATTATACGCTGTTACCGTATGGAGATAGAACTATTGTGCTCTGGAAAATCCAAATCATTTATATTCCTGAGATTTTTTTCATGGAATTGATATCGTACAATGGTTTTGGATTTCGAATGATGTTCACGATTGAAAATTTCAAAGATACGTGAACTAATATGATTCGGTAGAGTTAACGATTTTTTCCAGAATTTGATGAGATATATTTTAAAATAAGGATGATAGGTGTTTATACCGTTTGCATTGTGCAGTGTTAAGAAATTTTTCGCAATATTCCAAAAAGCACTTGCCTCACAAAGTCTCCTGCGTGATGTTATATTCAGTTTGATTATTTTACTCTACCAATGAATTTACTGAATTTTCCGAATTTATTCAACTGAATTGATTTATAATGGAAAATCTCAACGAGAAATATTTCTCTTTTCCAGCATGCATGATTCTTTCAAAATCTCATGTCAAAATGAATTGAGCGTGTTGCGTCTTGAACACAAATGTACTTTGCTAGATAAAACACTAAAAAATTTCAAAAAAATAATAATCAATGAGTACAATTACCAAAACATTTTTTGCAATTGAATCAGAGTTTTTAAGCGGAATTTTTTTCATTTCATTCCACTGAGTGATCTCCAGTTGATTTCAAAATATGCTTTTATACCCTAGATCCTATTATTTCCTTTATATTCATGTATTCAAGATGTTTCTTCTTTCTTATATTTGGAAGTCTTGAAGTTTTACCAATATAATATTTTCCACAGAAACAAGGTGTCTTCCGTTTTTTTCATCCGTATTCTCGTTTTTTGTTCATGTAAGAAAAGATCTCTATGTATTGGTAATGCTAACAGTAACATTTTTCATATTTGAAAATGTCTATTGTAACTTCCTGCCAAATTCTACTCACTGTTCTGTCTTGGTGAAATTAATTCTGATATTTTCAATGCAATTTCGGCAAAGTCCAGAAGAGTTTTTTAGTGGCCAATCCACCAAACACAAATTTTAGCACAGTTGGGCCATTTAACGATGCGTGAATGCCCATTGTGAATAAATACTTTATTTGAATAAGAAATATTCTGTCTCGGTTTACATATAGGAAAAATTTGATTCGTTTCTTATAGAAAAATAAATTTTCTGCTTTTGTTTGATAAACTTTCGAGAATAGGATCTTATTGGTAGGTTTTCAAATACCGTCCTCTGGAAAGTATCAACTTCAACCTGTGATTCACCATGAATCTTGTATTTTTCATAGGTCAACGACATTCTTCTGAGGAATTTAGTAAAAAAATCTACCACTATGTGTTGTAATAAAAGTAATTAAAAACTGACTTCATTTATTCAACATAATTTGATGAAATCCTCTAGTTGTATCTAGTTTTGAAAAATATATCGAACCATTCAGCTGAGCTGTGATGTGTTCCACTCTTAGCAGTGAGAAGTAAAAATGAAAATTACTTTTTTCCAGCTCAGTACCTATAATCGCAGCATGGGCGTAGTGTATCACGTTTGTCAATACATAATGTTGAACTTACTCATTTAGTTGAATTCTCTAGTCACAGAGCAATTGAAGCCAGAAAGTACGGTGAGAGGTACTGATTGTACACCATCTGATTTAATCTTGGAAGACATTTCATTTTCGAACTTTTTGATATCGCTGAAATACATCGCTGAAATTGTTCTGAAATTACAGCTAAACGATATCTTCGACTTTCTTCACAATCGCATTCATGAGTATCAATTACGCAACCATTTTCAGCTGAGAAATTTGGAACTTTAAACATGAATGTATTTTTTTTGATATACATAGGTAAGTTCTATTCGAACATCAACTTACTCCAATCTTGTTATTCTTTTTTAGTAATGCGTTCACAGAAAGATTTTAACCTTCCTGAAATGTTGTCAATATCATGTAGTTGACCCACTTAGGATCCTTCTAGGTTTCCAGGGTAGTTGGTGATTATTACATAAGGAAAATACTAGAAATACAAATTGTTCATTTTAAAATATTTGTTCGTGTCTCCAAATTATTATTTTATTCTTCCTTCTTTTTTTGGCAATCTGAGATTTGAAATTCCTATTTATATATTTTGATGTATAAAATAATCTCAATCTACCATATAACTTTGAAAGGTGAGATATTGGGAAATTTTCACATGGATGATTATAATTAAATTGTTCAAATAATGGTGCAAATCCTGCAATGACATTTGTTCCTACTATAAGATTCTCAAAATTGCTTTGGAAGTTTACTTGCGAAGGGGAAATAAAATGAATAAATTCATTTTTGTGCATCCTTGAGTTACCGAACGTGTTACCGTCCTAACAAGAGCAAAGCCAACAGCAGAATGTGAAAGTCTGGCACTTTCCGAAATGGCGGACTCATCAACGCGACGGATATGCACGATCTTCTCCTGCCAAGAGAAGTGACATTGCTGATTGTTACTTATGCTTTGAGTTGTGATAGGACGTTGCTAGGAGTAAGTGGTTTGTGGACGTTGCTTCCCACTCGGGCGCATTTGTCCAGTCCCATTCTATACTTATGTTCAGTTTTGTTGTTGTTTCCACGTTGATAATTTATGTAGTTGTAAATAAAAAACACCAAGTTCAACTGCTGTACAATTCAATCTTTTTGAAAAATATTTGTTGCATAATTATGTACCCAAGAGGTTATGGGCCCAGAAGAAAAAGGATATGGAGTCATTTATCAGTACCGAATATCAAATGGCAGGAAGCAGTTCACAGTCCACAGAAAAATTACTCAGAAGAGATAACTTTAGTGTCTGGAGATTTGCTATGCAGAGTTATTTAGAGCACGAAGAAATCTGGGACTGTAGAAATAGATAAGAAGAAGATGGTCAAAGCGATGGCCAAAATCATCCTAGTAGTTGATTTTACACGTTCAAGACACAAATACAGCCAAAGCAGCTTGTTATAAATTAATCCAAGTATTTGAAAATATCGGTCTCTCGTAGAATAGGTCAGTTACGGAAGCTGATAACTACCAGATTGGAAAACTTAAATTCCATTGAACACTATGCCAACATCATCATATTCACCGATAACAAATTAAACGGGATATGTTTTGAAGTTGTTGTTGAATGGATCGGGACTCTTGTTAGCTGGGATACCAGATGATTATCGTCCCATGACAATGACTTTAGATAATTTTGGTATCCCAATCACAGGGGACTCAATTAAAACGAAACTCATTCATGATGTCAAAGTTGAAAGTTACGGCTGAAATTCGAGAACGAATGATGCTTTCTACGAAAATTCGAGAACTAATAAGAAACGGAAGTTTCGTATTCCTCATTTTTCACTGGTAAACAAGTTTGCAGTGATTTTTGGAACATAGACTCCGGAACAACTTGTCATTAGACAATGAGACATAACTTGGTGCAGAACAGTTTAGAAAAAATCCTGTAAGAAAGGAAAAAACAATTGCAAATAATGAAAAATTGACAGCAGAAAAAAGGATACTTCATTACTCAACGTTGAAAATGCAGTTGAAAATGTCGATAGTGAAGATTCCAGTGGTAATTAATATTTAAATTTATAAAAGACGTACATGACTTTCTGACAAATTACCCCCACGTGAGTGGTTTTCACTTTTCCAAGATTTTCATGTGTACCATTTTCAAGAGACGGTATTAGCCTGACACAATGGCGTAGCG
The DNA here is from genome assembly GCA_015342045.1 of Leptinotarsa lineolata. Classification (NCBI taxonomy): domain Eukaryota; kingdom Metazoa; phylum Arthropoda; class Insecta; order Coleoptera; family Chrysomelidae; genus Leptinotarsa; species Leptinotarsa lineolata. The sequence continues at coordinate 8,298 of WOGR01006161.1, read as the reverse complement.
TGGGTTTTTTCCACCTGGGGACGACCGGAAATATGCCACCCCTTGTTATTCATTCTTCTGTATTCTTCTGTATTTATGTCCTGAGGAGCTTGATTTTTAGGTTAAGTTCTTCCGAGCCCAGCATCACTGCAGGCATCGTACTTCGACAGCAGATGCACTAGTTGCAAAAAGTTACCTTTGTTAGTACTAGTGTCGTCTTCCCTGTGACCACGTAACGCCAAATTTTGTTTTGCCATTTCTTCGTCTCCTTTGCCACTATGTCTTGTTCTTTTTTATCGATAGTTTGTCTTTTTCGAAGCCTATTTTCCAACTCCTTTCATTTGCAAAGTTTTTATTGTGTTGGGCACTTGATTCATGATTGGCTACCCTAGGATTCAATTTCCACCAAGCATCAAATCCGTCGAAGGAGTTAAATTTCGATCCATTAGGTGATTTGACGTCTTCAAATAACCGATAACAGGAGCAAAATAAATAACTTTTGAAGGAGAATATACCATCCAGGAGCGTGATACTTTTTCACCGTTCGGTAATGTGCGGTGAAACCAATCTTTGGTCAACCGTCACGATATTTTTTTTGATTTTGTAGAATTCATTTTTTACTGGATTGTACGTGATGCAGTTAACTCTTCAGAGAAATTTGCATTCATGTGTTGAATGACATCAGGGCCTCCCTGTATCAATAGCAACCTCATGTTTGAATTTATGATTTCAGGCCATTTTCCAATCTCATAGGTATCAAAATCGATTATATTTTGTGGAGATGTCGGAATTTCATCAGTCACGGAAAAAGTATTTGAATCTGAATTCAATCGAAAGTGATTCGTCGGTATCTAGTACTTGCTCTAGCTGATCCAATTCTTGGTTTTGAACATGACTAGTCTGAAAAACTCATACCCGAAGGCCCCGGCGTAGACTCTGGCGAAGCTCGCGTAGACTCTTTCGTCTCCGAAACTCTCACTAACTTCATTAAAGTTCCTTCATTCTTCTTGATATTTTCTCCTTTCACTTTCTTCTTATTTCGATAATAGGCTCCACTTTCTTTCACTTTTTCATTTTCAGTCAGAGATGTGCTATAAGAGAAAAAACCGAACGTATTTTAAATTATTACTGGTTCTACAAGAATATAGGTTCTTCTTTGGTTTCTCAAAGTTTAGTTATTGATTACATCTCTTCAATTCAAATTCATATTTCAATAAAAATGCTCTGTGCAAACTTGAAAATGGTTTAACAGAACGAAATTGGTCGTAACAAATAAAAATATTAGAAATCAGGCAAAAGCTATTTTCTTTATCTTGTATTCTATCCTATATAATAAAAGTTATCTCAATGCTATCATCAGGAGCAACAACAAAAATCAACAATATAAAATAGTTTCCAAGTACCTACTTACCTCTGCTACTATAAACTTTACTTGATTGAAGATGTTTGCGAAGCAAGACAATATGTAAATTTATAGACTGCGTACTCGCTGTCGGCAACAGCCAGATTGTCGCTTATTAGTTCGCTCGGGGCCTGTTGTGCTGCGCTGAAACGTGCGCCAACTTACCCTTTCGCTTGGCACGTACGTAACATTGCGCTCGCAATTTCGAATATTCAAATTATCCATATATCCAACTAATATTCAAATTAAAATTGGTGCTTCCTTGCGCCTCTTTCGTATGCCACCTGAGACCGAGGCCCTTAGCACCCCCTAAGCTACGCTACTGGCCCTGACATTCATTATTATTTACTTCAGTACTATTAAAATCATACATTTTCAATAGTTACCCATCATATGACCATTTAAAAATCCAGCTTGCGATATATAAATAAATGATATTATTTTTCAGATATATTTATTTTTTTCGTGTTTCGCCACCCGGATGTGCTGATGGACATTTTCAATAAAAATAAACCGCTGGTCGTATTTAAGATTAGTTAAAGATAAAACGCTTCGTGAAAACCCACCATAACTTTAAAATTCTTTAAATGGTCATTTCAGTTTTGATTGGTGGAATAATTATCGGTGTTTGATAATCGGTCATAGGAGTTTATATATTGCCGTTTCTCTTTCTCTTTGTTGATCAGACAAAGATCTAATATTCAGTAAAAGAACGCACAAAAAAGTTTAAGTTGTTTAAAGCACAGATTTGAAGTTTGTGACCACAAATTAATGGGTGTGTCATAATTTCGCAATTCCGATGACCCATTTGCCATTTTTCAGATAATTGTTTATATAATCCTTTGAAATTTAGGTAAGAGTTACATTAGAAAAGAACGGCTGTAATGTTTACAGTTTTAAATAACATTTATAGAGTTCCTTATTTTCACTATTAAATTGAAATACCGTCGATTTTTCTAGTTTTCAGTTTTCTACTTTCTTTTATTTTGATTTTTGGTCTGACGATAAAATGTCGCCGATTCCTATGCCAGGGTAAGCAAGAAGTCAAATAATCGTATTTATGGTGTCAGCATAAAATATAGTTTTCAAATTATTGCTTGCCTTAATTTTCAAATCATTTTTGTTATAACCACTCATTACTATTTTAATACAACTTTCATATTTGTCTTGAAACGCTTCGCTCTGCCATTGATTTGTAATCTGACAGGATTATAATTTAACGTCTTATCAACAAAAAATTACATATGTTGAAATCAGAGTAAGTGACTGTGAGGGGTTTTTAAACTATTCTGGATGTGTTTACCAAGACAAATTGAATTACTATGGTCAGGGGTTGAATGAATGCATTATACATAATATATTTCAGGTGGGTGAGAAATTAATCATATAGTCAAACACATATTTAACAAAATTCTATCTTTACCAGTTCTTTGAGCTTCTACTGAATACATGTAATGTTTTCCATTATCGAGATATGAAACCATGAAACATTTATGTTTGGCTCATATTTAATTCAGGAATACAACCCAAAAACTAACATCCTTCCTTTCTTTAGTAAGTGATCAAAATACATTTTATTGTAATCACTACTTTATGAGCAATCAACTTGGATGTAGAATAACTCGGGTGTAGCTAACATTCCTTTGTTGAATATTGAATATTTTCATAACAAAAAGCTAGTAAAGGCATTATATGCTGAACCACAAAGCATCCTTTCATGTAAATCACAACATTGTATTGTACGAAATTAAATATTTTAGATTTTTTGAGCCCTATTTCAGTTTGAAAGTTTCTTAACCGCTTATTGTGAAAATAAACAATTTTTGATATTTCGCAGATGATTTGCAGCTTTTAAATTATATTAATTAAACAATTGAAGCATGTTCATATTGGCGAATAAATGTATTAACAGTTTTGACATAATGTTATTGGTTATTGATATAAGTGTTATAATTGGTGAGTAGTGATGGTATTGTGGTTGAGGCTTCAAATTTTTCAAGTAAACAACTTTTGGTTAGGGCAGGGACGAAAGTCTACTTGTTTAGAGTTTAGTGTATGTATGTCAGTTTGGTCACCTTTTCATTAGTGCTCTAAATTGAGAAAATAAATAGATAATACTGACTTGCTATTTGTACATAGAGACTATTAAAGTGTTTTGTAATAGGTATATCATGAAGTTCTGTGCAAAATTCATTTTTGTGTATAAAAATCTCAGAAGTTGTGAACAATTTATATTTCTTTCCATGATACAAACTATATGATTAATTCTTCTAGTCAAAAGTTGTGTAGAAGTGTTACACTTGTAGAACTGTGACACTTTCTTTTTGTCATCATAAAGAGATCACATTTCAGATAAATTTTTATAGACAAATACCATATAGTAAAAAAACTAATTGGGCAGTAATTGATGTATTTATCAAACATTTTCTCCCAATTACAATGTTGAGAATGCCCCAATCATTTTTTTATAAATAAAAGCCGTCATATTCATGTATGTCTCAAAATCAAAACCTCTTTTTTTCACATAAATAACGTCAAGTTATTGATAATATATCAGTGTGAAAATCTTTTTTTTCAGAACTGTGACTTTTGTTGTATTTAGAAACATTAGTATGATTTAATTTTTCCTATAATTTTTTCTATGTTAGGTTCAACATATCACTATTTCAATTTGGTAATGTAAGTATACGTACTGACTATCAAAAATTTTTGAACATGTCTGGTCTATTCACTGCAATTGCTACATCAAACTAACTAGATAGCTATTAATCACTCATTCAATATAGGTATAACATCATTTTTGAAGATAAGAGATAATAACTATTTACTTTAACTGATATGCTCTAAACTTGCAATTTTGCTTTGAAGGTTGCGAATATAACATTTAATTTAATAGTGTTTACAAGTGTTGTTATTATGTAATGAAAATACAGTTTATCCAAAGTTGTTAGTGTTGAAGTACCATTTTGGTAAAGAAGTATCGTCAAAATGTCTAATTTAAAAGATAAATCTCCTACCATACCACGTGTTGGGGATATTTCTGAAAGTTCATTAATTCAGCGTAGAGTTAATTCTAGAGAAGCACTTGATTCATCTTATCATCGTTATGACAGTTATGATAATGTTGTTTTAGAAGTCCCAAAACCTACTACTTCCAAATCAGTAACAAAATTTTCAAAATCAAGGTATCTGTATAATAGGATTAAACTAAATTAATTTGCTAAAAATCGTGGTTTCAATTTTTTTATTTTATTTTTCAGACTGAATAACATGTCTCATGATAATATGATTTGTTCCAAGTGTGGAGATAGTTTTGAACCTCAAGAAAAAATTGTTAATTCTACTGGGCAGTTGTGGCATCAGCAGTGTTTTGTGTGAGTAGAAAGTTTAAATATATACATTATCTCCAAGAAAAGGCAGCTGCATTAGCCATTCATTAATCGCCCTGAAACTCTATGACAAATAACAATAGCTACCTTTACAACTGAATGGTCTTGGGCCCATCACCCCGGGTGAATAAATGTTTGGATCGGCTTTATAACACCCCAATACATAAACAGTAAATACCCAGTTTGGCAAATAAAAGAGTTGAAAAAATAAAACAAAAACAAAGGTATTAAAAAACACGGAAAATTGTATCTTCAGAGATATAGAGAAATAAGAAAAGAAGATAAAGTATCCATCAAAAAGTGTCTTCCCAACTGTTTGGCAAGTATTGAAAATGATATGATTGAAAATTTTAAGCAGTTCTTGGACTAGGTACCTAAAAAACAATAGGTGCAATTCTGGAGCAGCCTAAAGATTATTTTAATGACAATCAGTATTTTGAAAATAAAAGGAATTCATAAAATCCTTTGCTGAATTTTTAAATATATCTGCACGGAAAATACTTCACCATCAACTAATTCATACTACAAAAACTATGACACACTGTTTTAACATCCATAACATCACACAAAATGACGTAATTCAGCATAAGGTATTCATGGTATTAGCACTTACGGTTTTAGACATTAGCAGATGTATTAACTTGTATTTACATTGCAAACTATATTCAATACAACTTTGGAGAACAATATTGTTCCCAACATATTTTAAAAGCGTTTGAATAACACCAGGTCAGGTAATATTGCCTCATTGGAAACTACAGTCCCACAGCCTAAGCTCCTTCAATAACTTTTGAAAAAATAGGATTTATCATCATGCCTCTACAGTACTTAGAAATGAACAACATGGCTTCATCAATAAGAGATCCACTGTAACCAATCTTTGTATATTTAGTGACTACGTTGCTAAGGAAATTGATGTCACAACTTGACACTAAATAAATAATGTAAAATTAAAGTTTTTGTGGCATTTCCGAGTATTTAGGTAATTTGATGACCATCAAATAACATATTATTTTGTATCAAGAAATTATCAGGGCTGTAAAACAAAAATAATTTATTCTATACAAAAGGAGAATAGTTCAAGTTGAAATAAAAATAACAATGGAGGGAAAAATATGAGCACAGATCAAACGAGTGAAAGAAATCTAAACATCAAGTAACTTCTGCAGATTATGATTGAACTCAATCCATTTCCTGGGTGAGACATTCTCATCAGTGGGCTATGCAGACCATAGTTACTTACATGAAAAGGAACATAAAACGAGTTAGTGGTGTATATAATGGATCTGATTTCGAAAGAGGCCCATTTAAAAATCAAAACCATTTTTGCTGTACATATTTTTGTTGTCCTCTTTGCTATAACTAGAGGATGTGAAAATAAACCCTTTACATCAGCAAAAATCTTTGAAATTTCTAAAAAACTATATATCCATTTATTTCTAATTTGTTTAGATGTGCTCAGTGCTTCAGAGAATTCAGAGATGGAGTTTTTTATGAATTTGATGGTCGCAAATATTGCGAACATGACTTCCAAGTTCTTTTCGCTCCTTGCTGCAACAAATGTGGAGAATTTATCATCGGAAGGGTGAGTGAGATGTAACATATTTTTTGTGTTGTGCTGAATACTCCTTTCAGGTTATCAAAGCAATGAATGCCAGCTGGCACCCTCATTGCTTCAAATGTGAGATGTGTTCCATGGAACTCGCAGATACAGGTTTCATAAAGAATGGCGGTAGAGCTCTGTGCCATGAATGCAATGCTAAGGTTAAGGCCAGAGGCTTAGGAAAGTATATCTGCCATAAGTGTCAGTAAGTATTGGTGTTGTAATGCTGATGTCTAACAAACACCAAATATTTATCTAACATTAACTTTATTACCTATTATTTGAAAAAAGAAATCAAAATTTCCTTGTTAATTTGCAGTGCTATTATTGATGACCAACCACTCAAATTCAGAGGTGAGGTCTATCATGCCTACCATTTCAACTGCACTGCTTGTGGGGTAGAGCTTGATAGCAATGCTAGAGAGGTCAGAAATCGGTCAGGATTCGCCAAAAATGACATGAATGAACTTTATTGTCTTCGGTGTCATGATAAAATGGGCATACCCATTTGTGGAGCTTGCAGAAGACCTATTGAAGAGCGTGTAGTTACTGCTTTGGGTAAACATTGGCACGTAGAGGTATCCTTCTTTGCTTTGTAAACAAAACAAGTATAGTAATGCCATTATTTTCAGCATTTTGCCTGCGCAAAATGTGAGAAGCCTTTCTTTGGTCATCGTCATTATGAGAAAAAAGGTTTAGCTTATTGTGAAACTCACTACCATCAACTTTTTGGAAATCTTTGCTTTGTATGTAATCAAGTGATAGCTGGAGATGGTGAGTGTTTACATATTGTCAATTATTCAAGTGTGATTGATAGATATATGTATTACTGGAGTTCTGTCCCAACACCAAACTGTTATTTTTAACACCTCGACACTTGTTTTAATCACCAAGATTGATTGAAGATAATCACTTGGTGATTAAAACACATGTCGAGGTGTTAAAAAGTAACGGTTTGGTGTTGGGATAGAACTCCAGTAATATTCATTACTTCACCAAAGGTTCCAAACGGTGCATCACAAGATATAAAAAAAGATAAGTACTATTCTGATCATTCCCACAGCTGTTTCAGCCTTTTGGGCATCGTCAGTACCGGGCAGGCGGTCTTCGAATGAAGACAAACGGTGAATAACCAGGAAAAGTATTTGTCTTCAATTGTCTTTAATTCAATTCAAAAACGTCCATTAATTTTTGAATTTTGATAACCGGTTGCGGAGTTAATGATGTTTGAATTTGGGACTAGGAATTTTTCAAGTCCGTCATCCCATGTCAGATTTTTCAAAATAAATGATCATTTAAAAGGAATATGAATTTTTGGCTACAGATAAGTGTTAATTTCGAATGCATAAAACGATAGAATTTCATTTAACATAAAAAAGATAACGATTTCTGTTTCTCGACCGGGATGGATTTTCTTCCAGCTATACTTCCAGTTGTTCCAAATTTTTCAACCAATTCCCCGAGATATTTTCAGCAGATCAGAAAATCTTGCATTGAACACCCTTTCTGTCTCGTGAAAATTACGGTCGTCATCTGCGTAAATAATGGTTGCTTCTGTTTTTCCTCTAAAGATCTGGCGCAGACCATATGAGAAAATTTCATCAAATTGAAATGGAGCGAATTCTGTGTACCAATAGTGACAGCTGTCAAGCTAACACAATACTCTGTTACTGGGGTAACATGGTGTGGATTCTCATCTACTTATTCGATCACAAGAAAATCCTAAATCGGATTAAAAACCAAACTTCGCTTATTTGTCAAATACTTTGGTTTAATTTTATTCTAAATACGATTCATTTCCGCGAACAATTTTGATTGATAAATAACTAACTTTGGAGCTGTTTCAATCCTCTCGGTTGCGAAGTTACGAATTATCATTTTTCCATACAGCAATAACTCCACAACTGGTTATCCAAATATATATA